>JAHZMV010003011.1:0-10372 GCA_027743765.1 Coecobrya sp. COE2 | reverse complement strand
AAAGTCGCCCGACATAAAAACCGATCCTTAGTAGTAATATCAAAATAGATTTCAAATTAGAACATCTACATATAGATTTCAAGTCAAGTCATTTTTTTTATCATAATGACGAACATATTGAATTAAAATCGTTATCTTTAATGGCGTTAATTACAACAGTCGCACTATCACATTATGATGATTATACTGAAAATATCGAATGACTTGTCGGATATTGGTTTTTGATTGTTAAGTGTCACTCATTCTTGCACGTGCATATGTAGTACACATTATATGCACATATCTGTATATCATTAGATTGCATATTTTACGAATTTGAAATTACTTGACACGACTGTGGACATATCGCAAATCCCAACTAGACTGATATTAAAGACTCATGCTGACACTTTGGTTTGATGCATCATTTTGAAGAAGTGTTGATCATGTTCGATCGATGGTCCTTCCCTAATATGTGAAATGATTGCGCAAAACTGTCAAAGACGCAGACGGAAGAAATCGAACTGGACAGCATTATCGAATATATAACTTACAATCAATCAAATTCAAGTGAATTGTTTTTGACATTATATCATGATAACGGGCATAAATAAAAATGCAACACCAAACATGACATGTCATTTAATCAGTAGTTTCCCTACATAATTGTGGAAAATTATGACAAAAAATCACATTTAGTTCCAATCGTATATAAATAACTACATATCATATAATAAGACTTAACTAATTGACAGGTAATGGTTGTCGATCACGGGATACGGCGTTTGTATCTCATATAAAACTGGCAACCTAATTCCAGTCTCGTCTGTAGTCATTTTAAGCACGTTGGGGTCGTTGAAGATTCGGTTACAAATTACAATGGAATTAAAAGCTTTAGCATTGTTAGCCTTTGCTGGGTTAGCAGCTGCCCAATGGGATCCCAATTTTGCACCTGGCAGACATGCAATTACGCATTTGTTCGAATGGAAGTGGAATACCATTGCCGAAGAGTGTGAAAGATTTTTGGGACCTTTTGGCTATGGGGGTGTCCAGGTACTTCATCGTCAATTATTTTTACATTGCAATGCACTATAAGTATTTGCATAATTTGTTATAAACTTTACCTACAAATTCTCAGGTTTCCCCAGTAAGTGAAAATGCCGTCGTTTATGACCCACCGCGACCCTGGTGGGAACGGTACCAGCCCGTCTCCTACAACGTGATGACCACCCGTTCTGGAACAGAACAAGAGTTTGCGTCCATGGTCAGGCGGTGTAATGATGCTGGCGTCAGAATCTATGTCGATATTATCATGAATCACATGACGGGAGCTGGTATGTCTGGCCAAGGAACTGGAGGCAGTTCATATAATGGAGGAACCAAAACTTTCCCCGAATATTCCGCACAGGACTTCAATAGTCGCGACAAATGTCCTTCGGGATCTGGAGATATTGAAGACTACAATGACCCCGTCCAAGTTAGAAACTGCGCCTTGGTTTCCCTCACCGATCTTGACCAGGGCAAGGAATACGTTCGAAGCCATATCTCTGGTCTTATTTCTGGGAGGAGAGATGGGAAGGAGGTAGTGACAAGAATGACTGGGTAAGTCGAGTAAAACAAATTAGGAACATACAGCCTCTACCTATACCTTGTCAGCAATGCATTATTCTAATGGCAACTGTACAATTGCAATTTAAATAATGAATGATATAATATTAATTTAAGATTGGACCACCAAACAATAATGGAGAAATCATTCCTCCCATAATCAATCCTGATTTGTCTTGTGGAAATGGTTGGATTTGCGAGGTATTCTGATTCGAGTAATATAATGCATTCTTTTCGTTACCCTATTATGAATTGCGTTTTAACACTATTTTTTATCTGCACTTGTACTTTTATAGCATCGATGGCGTCAAATCTACAACATGGTCAAATTCCGTAATGTCGTTCATGGAACAACTTTAAATGACTGGTGGGATAATCAAAATAATCAAATCGCCTTTTGCAGAGGAGACAAGGGATTCATTGCCATTAACGGAGATAATCACCCGTTGAGTGGTACATTCCAGGTAAAATTTAAAATTACTAATTGTGTAACATACCAATTACATGGTACACAAGTCTGTGGATTATCATTCCTAAGCTTTACACAAAATATTATTATTTAGACCTGCCTACCAGCCGGACAGTACTGTGATATTATATCTGGAAGCAAGGAAAATAATTCCTGTACAGGAACAATCGTTAACGTTGGATCTGACGGAAGGGCAGACATTTTTGTCACGAATGAGATTGACGATCCCGTTATTGCCATTCACGCTGAATCGAAATTGTAAAATAAAAAGTTTTACACAAAATTGCTCTTTCAAATAAAACAAACCTCTGTGATTATTATGTAATGTAAGCCACTTTATTTTAACGTGTGCAAAACTATTTTAAATAAAAAACGCAACAAACAAAAAAACTTTCAATAAATGCTGTGATGGTGGTAATGTTTTAGAAAATAATATCACTTCTTTGCCTAAGGCCTATATAAATATCATTATATCAAACGCACTAATAGAAAATTATTACAATTTACTAGCAAATCTATATTATCGTAGAGTTTCTTTTACAGCACTGTGATGGAGGAACACTCCAGTCATATTCATACGAGGGTCGTCTACGAAATTCTTCCGGGCATAGTTTTCCTGATTTAACCAAGTTCTGATATCGCTCCCTCATTTCCGCCTGAGTAATTTTGTGCTGAACAAGGTATTTATTGCTGCACCCTCTTGACTCGTATTCTGTATCGAATCGGACGTCATGTCTACATACAATCAAAAAAGGATAAGTTCATAAACATGCGTATATGGTAATTGGCTATAATGATTAATCTAATTTTTGTCAAGTACCTTTTCTCATGTTGTATCACAGAAAGCCAAGTGCCAACAGTGACATCCTCATTACTATAAGTTTGTAATACTGCTTGGTTTCTAACAATGAAATCGGAACATTTCTTGCTAAAAACGTACCCTCCGCCCAAGGCGTATGGTAAATAGAGATCACAAAGATTATAATCTTCTTCCTTCCATTTCCCCTTCTTCTTGACCCTTGCCCTCCCATCAAAGAAACCCCAAAAGTAGCACTGCTCCACACCCCCCGGATTACCGTTTGATGTAGGCTTTCCTTTCATTCTCGCTTGTCTTTCCTCCAACTCCTCCAACACGGCATCAACCCGAACAAATGAGTCATCGTCACACTTTAGAACATATCGAAATGGTAATGATGAACTTATATAAGTTAAACTTTCAGTTAGCTTTAATGTCAAATTCTGGTATGAATCTACAACTTCCGGGAGGAGAAGAAGGTCACCATGAATTAGCTGCTCTTGATCAACCCTTCGAGCCACCGTTGGGGAAAGATTTTCTGTTCCAACGACAAACAAATGCTTTGTCGACTTTCCTCCAGGGGGGCTCAGTTTTAACCAGGTAGAACGAAGGGTATCCCTAAGGTCAAAGTTTGAAGGGGCTGAGATAATCAAAACGACTAGAAGGAGAAATGGTTCATGAGTGTGATGACCGACAACAGTGAGATCATGACCAATTAAGTCTCGTTCCACTTGTAATTGATGAAATAGTGTTAACCAACTGCCCATACTGAACCCCCCGATAAACATCAGGAAGGACCCTATCGGTAACCTTCCTCTCGTTAAGAAAATGTCGTTGAAGAACATTTTGTGATAAACCAATCTGATGGTTATTTTATTTATTTAACCACAATTTTAAATATTTATGCTCTATCAGCTCATTTAATTAAGTACATCGATCGACTTTAAATTCACAGTAAAACTCAAGGGCCTTAAGAACGGCGATACTTTAATTGTCACTTTGAAAGTATCTAGCCCGTGCATTTTGATGCACTGATTGTATTTAGCAAATTGGTTTTAATCATACAGTTATAGAACAATAGGTCATTTCGTGAGTCGAAAAAGCGGATGGCTTATCGATATCGCTTATCATGATCCTGAAAATGACGGATGCTGCTGCTGCCTGAAAGCTGCAATGAAGCCGTCTGAGCACATCATCTGATCTGATTCCGTAAGGAATATACCAACCAACACAACAAACATGGCTTGTTATACATACAGTATACCCACACGAGTTGTGCATAAATATGACACGATTAAATATCTGTAGTTATGCAGGGTGTTAGATAAGCCTTTTGAAATTGAAACAAATTTCACCGTTAACCTTTCAGGATGCATGTCTGAAAGCAAAGTTTAAAGTTTGGAACGTATAGCACTTTTGGATAAGGAGTTATATCGTTTTAAATTTTTAACCGTGATAATTTCACTTCTCCCCGTGATTTTCGAACATTCTACAGCTGGACGACTGACGCTTTGTTAGTTTGCGTCACTGAAAAGTAGGGAAAGATGCAGATAAGGTAGAGTTGCAACATGAATTTATGTTGTTAGTTGGAGTGTTACTGTAATAACTGTAGTTAGTAAAGTTAAGTTTAAAATGTCACGAGGAGACGGAGGACCGCATGGAAGTACCGGCTCCATGAGCTTTAATCTTGGCGATGGTCCTGCAAACGCGTTAGCCTTGTCTAAAGATAATTCTCATGTGGTGGTTGCTGGAAGGAATGGTAAAGAATTCTTTTAATTGTTCGGGTGGCCGCGTTTTATAAGAGGTTGGTATGTATGTATGTTTACTAATTGGCGTTTTTTTGGGTTCCACAGTGTTCAAGATTCTGTCAATTGAAGAAGACTGCTTTACAGAGAAAGTGAATCTCCGAGTAGGAAAGCATTTAAATCTTAACTACTCTTGCAATGATGTTGTTTGGAGCACCCTGGATGAGAATGTAATCGCTACTGGTGCCACTAATGGAGCTGTGGTACTTTGGAACTTGTCGAAAATCACGCGAGCTAAGCAAGAACATGTTTTCGCTGATCATCAGAGAACTGTTCATAAGGTAAGTTAAGTTAATTACATAGTTCTTTTAAATATTTTTTCTAAATGGACATCACTCAATTTATACATTTGCTGTTTTGTATATAATACAGGTGGTCTTTCATCCTACTGACCCTTTTATGTTATTATCTGGAAGTCAAGATGGTACAGTTAAATGCTTCGATTTGCGAGTTCGAGAGGCAAAGTTGACATTCAAAAGGTAAGTACAATCAAAATGGATTAGTAGATAAATACAGCAGAGCCTGCATTGCAAAACACATTTAAGGGTTTCATTTGAATTTCAGCAACTCTGAAAGTGTTCGAGATGTACAATTCCTACCGAAAAATAACTTTTCCTTTACATCAGTTAGCGAAAATGGAAATGTTCAATTGTGGGACGTTAGAAAAGGTGGCGAGCGGCCATTTCTTACTTTTACAGCCCATTCTGGCCCAGTTTTCAGTAAGTAGTAATTTTAATAATCACTTTCAGTGATTAACGAGATTGTGCAAATATGTAATATGTATATTTTATATAGGCTGCGATTGGCATCCTGAACTACCTAATGTACTGGCGACAGGTGGGCGGGATCGTGCAATTAAAGTTTGGACTGTCACAACGTAAGCTTACTTTTACAACATTAGCCACTAAGCAATGCGACATCATGTTTTGCTAATTACAGATTTTCTTATGTAAACTTAGTGTTGCCGCATTGGAACATACCATTCAAACGGTGGCATCAGTGGGTAGGGTTAAGTGGAGACCTCAAAGAAAAAATCACATTGGCAGTACTTCCTTAGTTGTCGATGCATCCGTTTGCGTGTGGGACGTTCGAAGACCTTTTGTACCATTTGCTGCTTTTGAGAAGCACAAGTACGTGTTATCTATTTGCTTTGCTAATTTTTATTAATTTTCCAAATATTGTTTTACAATTGTATTTGTGGAATTTTCAGAGATGTGGCGACTGGAATCGTTTGGAAAAGTAGTCCTCACATATTTTTGTCTACATCGAAGGTAATTGAATTAAAACTTTGAATTGGACACTGTCAGACAATGGAATAAAAATTAACTGGCTTGGTTTTGTAAATAACATTTTCAGGATTGTACAGTGTGGCAGAACATATTTAAAGACGCAATGCGACCTGCTTCCAAGGCTATGCCTCAAGCCTTGGCTCTAAACATTCGTCGTGGGGAAATTGCTCAAGCTATAACCACCTACCAAAACGATACCGCTACTCCACTCCGATTCCCAATTTTTAAGTACTTAACAGATTAGTAATTAGTTTTCGAGTAATGAATAAGCACTGCCTATTTCAATAATGTGTGTTCAAATGATTTCTTTCAGTCGGAAGAGTACTTCATTAGACGAGCAGTTTCATATGGCCAAAAGCTTGTTCTTTACATTTGAAGCTGGGCGGCTATTACGGGATGGGTTTCGCGTGGAATGTGCCGAAAGATATATTCTTACCGGAAGAAGTCCACAAGAGCTCTGCGAATTTAATGCAAGCATAGCGCTTTCACTCAATTTAAAATCCGTAAGTTATAGTATGATATTACAAATAACTTAGGATCTATACTTAAATGCACCTAGATTAATTTTATGTGTACATATCCTTGTTTTTAAACCATCAGGTAGCACTCGTATGGGAAATTGCAAAGCTATTCCTAAACACTAGAATAGCAGAACCGGTTCCTCACGTTGAAACGACAAAAGTCACAGTGCCAACTCCCAACCATGTTTCACAAGCACCTCCAAAACCGAAAGAAGAACATGAAGACCACATTTCAGATGATGATCAAAATCATTCCAGCTCCGAAGTTGAAAATCAAGACGTGCTTGGTGAAATTGCCTCTGGACTTCACATGACTCAGAATTTATTCATGCCTGCAGGTCCCACATATGAATTTCAGATCAATCAGGTATGATCAACTAGTTTGGAAATGTGTCTTGTGTAGTCCAAATGATAATTTTGTGTATAAATGTCATACTTTGCATTTTGTAGGATGGCCCGGTATTACCAGCAGAAGCATTTCAACATCGTCATGAAATACGTGAAGGCTCCCCTCCATTACATTTAGAGGATTGCTCACCAAGAGATATTGATGAAGCTGTTGAAACAGTCGCAGTTGAAAATCGTACCAGCTATTTAAAATTTAAGTTTGTTGATCCTGTTCCAGCTTTTGACTTTTCGGAACCATTGACCAAAGCACTACACTTCCATGCAAAAGATGGTATAGCATTTTTGTTTCTCACCACACCCCATCAATAACCTAATTGGTATAGGTTAAAAAATGAAAATTCGGTTTTTTAATCATGTCATGTTTTCTTATTTTAGGGGATGTTCAAACCGCTGTTTGTGTGTGGTTAGTTATCTCTTCTGTGTATAAGCTGCCAATAGATCGACGAATTTTGGAGGCTTGGTGTTACGGGTACACTGAGCTTCTTCAACGTAACCGTTTATACGCACAAGCTGCAGCTGTAATTAAACATTGTGGAGTGCTGGGACACTTATCCCAAGAAAGCACGTCCTACTTAATATGCTGTGGGAAATGCGGAAAACCTTTGACACAAAAGGCTGGAAACTTTTGTGATAAGTAATGCAATTGATTTTATTTACACCGAGCCATTGTTATAGTGTCTGAATTTAGGGAGTGTGTATTGATGTGAACAATAAAACAGCTATTTTTTATTTCTTTAGGTGCAGAAAAGCTGTGGCAAGATGTGGCGTTTGCCATATGACGGTGACAGGGCTTATGTCGTGGTGTCAAGGCTGTGGACATGGAGGTCACGTTGAACATCTTCATAAATGGTTTTCTAGACACAAAGAATGCCCAGTAGGATGTGGACATGTTTGTCATTCGTAAAATACATATCATCGATCGAAAGTATTTTTATTACTTTTGGATCATTAAAATAAAGTCGAAAAATCTACAGTTTTTATCTGGTTATGATGTTATGTTTATGAATCATTATCAACCAGCATATACGTTAACATAATTACTAGCTCTCCTACATATATGTAGTTGNTTATGAATCATTATCAACCAGCATATACGTTAACATAATTACTAGCTCTCCTACATATATGTAGTTGTTTCAACTACATTTGAGTAAAATGTTTGTTGGAAGTCCACATTTCAAGTCTTCTGAAGTTATACTTCTACGGTATCTTGGTCATAATGTGGGCTTCCAGCTTAATGACATCTACAATCTAAAATCAAGATGATTCAAAACAAAATACAGTTTTCAGGGATACGTATCCCTGAAAACTGTATTTTGTTTTGAATCATCTTGCCTAAAATCATAAAGTCTTCGTTCGTCATAAGGTGTCGTTGAGCCGTATTCGTACTATTCAGGGAGCTATTACGCAAACCTATTCTACAATCCACAATCGTTTAGAAGGTAGACACAGAACAGATAGTTAGGCATTTTATATATAAAATATAGTTGCGCAGCGTTGTAAAATGTAGTTGTGCTGCGATATCCAAGGAGGATTTAGGTAGAAAATCTTTGGCGATATCACCAAGTCTACAATAACCATTAATATGTTGCTACGTAGGCAGTTTTTATTATGATTGAGTTTAACAACCTTCGCATCCCAAATTAATTAGTCAGCATAGCCTTGTGGTATCAAAATGCTCATTTGTATAACCTATAGATGTAGATTTTCAATCTTCATCACATCACTTTTTCTAGAGAGATGGCTATGTCCTAGAACATTATTCCGGAATTCCACAGGCTGAACATTATTCACAGTATTAGGTATTTTTGCCAGTAAATACTGAGTTATGTTAAATACATATGTAACTAAACTCATGTACGATGTCATTTTTGATTTGGATGTCACTGGAATAAGGAATGGAGTGTACAAATAACAGAATCCTGTCTGATTGATTATTACTATGTTCACTATATTACCGTACTTTCTTTTTACATTTTTGGTCACTAGCATAATAGTGAACTGAACTGTAAAATCTGCATATTATCTGATCTTGCTTCTCTTTCCTTTCGTGTCATGCAAAATGGAAAACGCATCTCTGTCTCTATGCAAATATGCAGTAAGAATCTTGGCAGTTAGGGAATCAACTTGTACGCTGTATTGAATTTCTAACTCCACCAGTTCATATATTTCATATACACATATAATAATAGGTGGTAAGTGTATAGTTAGTTAAACTTGCACATAGGTGTGCATGTAGCCATGATTGCAGCAAGAACAAAATACAT
Source organism: Coecobrya sp. COE2 (assembly GCA_027743765.1). Taxonomy (NCBI): domain Eukaryota; kingdom Metazoa; phylum Arthropoda; class Collembola; order Entomobryomorpha; family Entomobryidae; genus Coecobrya; species Coecobrya sp. COE2. The sequence goes on along the minus strand of JAHZMV010003011.1, from coordinate 1,230 downwards.
TCCCTTTACACGTCATCAGTCATCCTCACATCATACTCACGTCGACCAAAGTAGCTTTTCCATCTATTATTTTATCTTTAGAGAGGAAACATTTTTCACAAAAAAGGGTCACAAGTGATGATCGGATAACCCGTTCTTACCGTGTTGAAAATTGAAAGAATTTAGTCGCTTTTTGTTCTTTTCGCCTTTTCGGTAAGTGATAAATGCAATCAAATAGATTAAGATTAAAATGCTCTTTACTAGTACTACTGGGGAAATTTATGGACAAATTTTATAGGGAATATCATCAGACATTTTTTAACTGTTTATTTTTAGATTTGTCCAATAAACTTTCTGTGATGGCTTCTGCAACTAGTGGCGATAGTCAATCCCTTCCGCCAAAGAAACCGGCCAAGATGAAAGACCCCGAAAGAATTGAAATGATCAAAACCCATCGTATGTTACAAAAGACCTTACCAGCACTGCCGTATACTTCGGTGTTACCGCTGGAAGACCCGGGATTACTTTCTGGTAACCAGTCAAAGGAAACAGGAGCGAAGCCAAAATTTCTTGACAAGGTGCCGAAAAATCTGAAGCCAATTAAACTTCGTCAAATGGATCCAGAGCAGGAATGGATTTATACAAAGCGTGTTCTGTACTTGACGTTGATTGAGGATCCAATGCTTGGTTTCACTCCGATTCATTTTATAGCAGAGGATGAAAATGGGGATGCTACTCGTCTGTTCATTCATGAAATTCCGCACAACCGAAAAATGTGTGAGATTTTCTGCTTTGAACAGCAAGTGGCGATAATTAATCCCTACATGAGAATTGCAATGGACGGAAGACATGGGATTCGTGTGGATGACCCGGAGACCATCATCGTGTTGGGCAAAAAGGTAGATGTTTGCAGATATTGTGGGAAACAAAATGCTCCGCACAAATGTGGAAAGTGCAAAAGAGCTTCCTATTGCTCTCGAGAATGCCAAGTGTCTGATTGGAAAGATTTAGATCATAAGCACATTTGTAGGAAGCAGAAGTAAATGTCCATCATATTATTGATGTTTATACTTACAATGCATGTATGTTAAGGAAAGGAATTTCTCTTAAATTTTGTTTTTCATGTTATTTTTTTCTACTGTTAGCATTGATGTACTAATTATCTACTATACTGGTCATAATTTGTGGAATATATTATGTCTGCATTGAAATTGCAAATTACAAAGTTGCATAATGTATCTATAATATAAG
>JAHZMV010003010.1:0-11416 GCA_027743765.1 Coecobrya sp. COE2 | reverse complement strand
CGTCGTGTTTGTACTCCCGTTCTTATTATTTCATACGAGACGTTTCGACTACATGCTCACGTGTTGACGAAAGGAGAAATTGGGATTGTAATTTGTGACGAAGGGCATCGACTGAAGAATCGAGAAAATCAAACGTATAATGCTTTAGGTTTGTATTTAAAATATAGTCTAATTTATAAAAATGTTGATTAAGTTTATCTATTTTCATTAATATGCATCGTAATCGTAATTATATATTTTACAGTGCAGCTAAAATGCAAACGAAGAATTATTCTCAGTGGCACACCCATTCAAAACGATCTCCTGGAATACTTTTCGTTAGTTCATTTTGTAAATGAAGGAATTTTAGGCACAGCACAAGACTTCCGAAAGAATTTTGAGCTTCCTATTTTGAAAAGTCGGGATACCGGTGCGTCAGACAACGATCATAAAAAAGGTCAAGAAAAGCTTCGTGAACTTACCGCAACTGTGGAACGGTGCATGATTAGAAGGACTGCAGCCCTACTTACGAAATACCTACCTCAAAAAGTTGAATTAGTTGTGTGTTGTCGCATGACACCTGCACAGAAAGAAAGCTACAAGCAATTTGCATCAGTGTTTTCAGGAGGCTCATCTGCTGGAAAAGGAAAATCTGCGAGTTCATTGGCTGCCATCACCCACCTCAAAAAGTTATGCAATCATCCTGATTTAACAAAGGATCCTTTACCTTCAAAACTGAGTATTGATTGTTTATTGTTAAAAACTCGTGTTTCATTGAAATGCATGGGACTGTTAATTTATGTTTTATTTCTTATTTATTTTAGCAAATGATGCGCAAGCTATGGCTAGGGTTTGGAGAGATGGGCAGAAAAAACAGTAAGTTCATTTTCAAATTGCGAATATTATATCTTTTTCGAATTGAATCATAAATCTGCCATTTTATACTTATCATTCATTCAGGTGCTTTGTTTACCGCTTCCTTGCTACGGGGACCTTAGAAGAACGAATTCTTCAACGACAGTCTCATAAGAAATCTTTGAGTAGTTCAATTGTGGATCAAGATGAAGATCAAATTATGAAAAAATTTGATCTGTCCATGTTAAAGAAACTTTTTAAATTGGAGGAAGATACAGAGTCTGATACTCATGATAATTTAAAGGTAACTAATATTAATACATAACCATTCTTGTATAAATATTATTTTAGGCACCATAGCCGTTACGCAAACTTAATTTTATACTCTGTTTGATATTGTAGTGTACACGATGTGTTAATGGGATTCAAGTGAAGAAACCACCGGAAAATAGTGATTGCACTTCGGATCTTGCCGACTGGAATCACTCCAGGGACAGGAAAAGCATTCCAGACCTAGCACTCAAGCAGGTTCATTCTTCTGGTCTTATCTCATTTGTGTTCCATCACATTTCTCATGAACCAATTATTACTCCATAAGTATGCTATACATACTTCCTGTTATAATGAAAGTTATAAAAAATATCTTTCGTAATATTAAATTTTTTAAACCCCAATTGGGATATACACGTAATATTTATTACAACATTACAGTTATAACATTTTCAACAGTATTGACTAAAATTAATTAAATCGCTTTTTCGTTTAAACTTCCTGAGTTGTATGTTGCCTTTGAACTTTAAAACTTTATTTCTTTGAGCATGATTGTGTCCATATTTAAAAGTAAATATTACAAAGTACAAACGTAGGTATAAATATATTACATATTAACAAGGTTGGCTACGATGGTAGTAATTTAATAAAAAATAGTAATAATAGCAAGTTTAAAAGTTTTGGCAAGTTTACGGGAGAAGCATTAGCAATTCCCCATTTGAAACATTTGTCTGGTTCCTGTGCTGGAGTTGTATAGTCTTCGTAGACTGGATATGGGACCACGTGACTCTAAAATGGTAATAAAAGTAACGTAATAATAGGTAACTCGGATAGCAAAATGGGTTTAAAACTTTTATAACTTTCGAGGTCCTCTTACACTCGTTGGAATTTTCCTTCCATTGTTACCAGTGCAATGCAAATAGTGTAGTCCGGTTTTCCACTTCTGTTCAACTATTTTGGTGAAAAAGTCGTCTCCCCAATTCAACCTGGAAAGGTAGTCATACAAGTACCTATTTTTCAGTTTAGATGGGCTCGTAATTAGTACGTCGCTAAAAGCTGGTTTGGAATTCTCCTCCAAGAGATATGCGTCGTCAACCGGGCTAAAGTCTTCATGATTTCTGCCAAAATTAGACATTCATTTCATTCATTCACAGAGATTAATTTTGAAGCATATGATTTATTAAGAACATGTCATGCATTCGTAGATAAAATATTGAGGTACGCTTGAAAACTCATCGCAAAGTAAGGTACGTGATTTTTGGATTTAGACTTACGAGTCGGGGCTATATGAGACGTTTATTTTCTGGAAACTCTCTCCAGTAGCATTCATGACTCCAATCGCTCCTAAGTATTGGTATAATTCTGGCTGGCTTCTGCAGTCAGTTAGACGTCCTCTTGGATAGTAAACCAAACTAGCTTCACAAATTTCTTCAGACGCAGAAAGTCCACCCTGAAGTATAGAATAAAAGGCATTTTTTTGCAATTTGCAATCCAGTGCATCATTTCGACAAGACCAATAGATCTAGTAGACTAGTACAAGTGGTATAATGCATTTCATGAGTCAATGTCAAGTTCATTTCTCAATTTATCTTGAATGGGACATTCCATTGATAACTCGACAATAGCTATAATAATAACTATAATAACATAAAATATAAATTGAATCGCACTAGTTTATGCAGATTTTGCGGTTCGTTGAAGTCATGCTTTTGTTAGAGATTTTTCGGGATGAACTTCAGGTATAATTGCTCTCAATGGGGCATCCTTCGAAGAAGAAAGGATTTGCCGATTGAAAAAAGTATAGAAATTCGTTTTAGAGCGAAAAGAACTAGGACAATTTCAAACATCAAAGGGATATTAAAATAGACATTGGAATGCGTCTAGTGACTTTCACAGCAACCTTTTGTGGTTTTAACAAAATCCGTTCCACGTGAGGAATAGTAAACCGTAAACCCACCCTGAAAAGATTGCTTCTGATTTTTTTTTTCTGAAAAGAGCACTCCAATGGAGAGTTTAGAGAACTGGTAAACCTCAACTGCGTACTTATCTTGCAGTACATTATACAATAATACAACACTTGCATAATGTATGTTGTTGTATAACAGAGATTATACAACAATAAATATTATTCATTCATAGAAATGATGAGCTGCTTACAAACGTGATTGTATCATTTCCGATTGTTTCGTAAGTACACTGTAAAATTATGTGATCTCCAGGTACAATTTTAACTTCTCTGGGGAGAAGCCTGTATTGTTGATAGCTGGATTTCAAATGGTTATCCTGAAAATTCCATTACCACAAAAAATTATAAAATGACATTATATTATATATTCTACTCATGTGTCACAATTGATAGCTCAATCTCTGTTACACAATCTATGGAATAAAAAAAACCTACCACCATGATGGGTGGAAGCTCCTTTCCATTCCGAATGTGTTTCAGACGAACTCTCTTCCCAACGGAATGTGTGTGTAGATGCACAGCTACAATTTTTGTAGCCTCAGGATTAAGTCCCTGAAAAAAAGATAATTTTTATAAGGCTTTGCTTGTTTAATCATTAATCATTGTCGATGGTACTCCATATAAAATTAATTGCGCTGCACTTTTCTTTTTTAAATCAAATTCCTAAACTTACATTCCACATACATTCAGCCGAGCAAACGCCATAAATATTGAATTCAGCTTGGGAAGGAGGAATGGTCATGAAAGGACTTCTTCTATGTCCAGTGACAAGAATGCCAGACTCGAATTCACGTAAACTGGAAGAGTAAAAGACTCGGATTCCGGAGTTATCAATCACTGCAAACGATGACAAAGAATGTTAACCCTTTTGTTCATTACATTTCGCTCATCACATCCGCATTTTGTGCATAGGTATACGATAAAGATAAAAAAGAAGGGTCTACTCCATTATGCAGTCATTTGATAAATTCATTTCGTTCGTGCTGCATGAAAGGGACTCCAAGAGGAGAATGGCAACCCGGGACAAAAACATCGTTTTTCATGGCTTCTATGTTCCAGAAAGTAACTTTGCAGAGAATGGTTTTAAGCCAAGCTTACTGAAGTGGTGAAGTATGATGATGCATAAAGACTAATATATAGACTGCAGACCAGACTAACAAAGTGTAAATTGCTGCCTTTTTAGTAGACCGTGATCATGATATATTACATCTATATAACATAACTGCCAACCAATTTATGCCCCACAAATTGCAAAAAAGTATGGAGGAAAGTACGAATTATTGCGGTAATACTCACTGTACAGTCCATCAGGATTTTGGTAATGAATCTCAAGTCTGTAATAAGATGAAGCGGTGACATCTCCAATTTCCACTCCTACATGATCTGGGTACTTAAATCCATCGTAGCCCTTGCCTAGAATGGCTACTGTGGAGTGCGAACAGTAGGATTTTAAATCGGATGGGTACTCAACAGAGTCATAGCATTTCCAGCCTGGAAGATCCACATACTTTTCCAGAATACTTTCTTGGCTTAATCCAATGAATTCTGGAACATGGCATTTGTGTAATGTAACTCGATGAATGAGCTCTCCTCCACTGTCGGGTGCTACGAGCATCCTATACTGTTAAATTCACCGAAAAGAGAAAAAAGAGAAACAACAATTTTTTTACTGAAAATTACCCAAAAAATGTGCTATAACAATGATGCAAAAAAATAACAGGGGTAATGAAATAGGTTCAGACACTTAAACCAAAAATAGGTTATATATGCGCACATTCACAAAAAGCACGGAAGCATGCTTGCTCGCACAAATTTGCCAACAAGGATGGAAGTTGTATAGGTGCATATTTGAGGAGAGAAAGTTATTATTTTTAGCATACATACATAAATGGAATACTTAATAGTGAAAGCAATGAAGCAAACAAATATAGGCATATGTGGGTAAGTGATCATTCATCGCCAAGTCCTCTTTTAAGCTATATGCCATATAAGCTTTATTATAGACCTGCTTTTTTTGGAGGAGAACAGGCATTCTTCAGAAAATGCCGGAAAGCTGAAATATAAGGATATAACCTCCAGCTATACAAAATGTCTGCAAGATACAGAATGGGAGAGTGGTTTCATCGTGTATTAAGAATACATAAAAGTAAAATATGTGGGTAGAGAGTAAAAAAACTGATGAATTTCTACAGAAAAATAATAATAACTACATTATACATTATGTGTACATATTTTCATTCAGTTTATATTTGTATTAGGTTTCTTAACTTACGGCAATGATGTGCTGTTTCTGCTCAAGTTGTGGGAATTTGATGATTCTGCAGTGATGGTAGGTTTCCGCCTTGGGAACTTGAACCTGTATTGCATGAGTTACAGGGATTATTGTTATTGCCGATAATTACACCACACTCCACTCTTCACTCTAGTACAGCGTGAGGAGAAGAGGATCATACAACAATATATGCGTGTAAATAACTAGCAACATCATTCAATTTCTTTCGTGAATTTTCATGGTTTGAAATAGGTATACATGTTCTGATTTCTGATAGAGAAAATTATCTATTTTTTAGATATAATTTTAAGGGCTTGAAAGAAAAGTACTTTGTGTTACGTGTAGCGCATTAATTATATCTACATATTATATAAATCGGTAATTTAGTATTGACATCACTAAAATTATAGCAACACCAGTCATGCACAAGATATACATGCAATGCAAGTGTGTTGTATTTGGGGGAAATCGGGAAAATGTGAAACTTAGGTATTTGCTCGTTAGGGCAATAGAATAACAACACCAGTTCATATCTCTACGTTTTATATAATAATAAGATACAATCAACCTGCGCAAAGAGATTATAAGAAAATAAAAAAGAAAAGAAAATTAAGATAATTTATATTGTGAGTACATACTTAATTCAATACAGAAAATATATTATCTTTGTATCTTTCTTTGCTTTGTTTGGCCACTTTGTCAGATTGCTATTCGAGCCATGCCTCATATTTAATTATAAGCCTCAGTGAAAGATATCTGAGGAGATGAGATGTGTTTTATAGTAATCTCCTGGGAATATCTTGTATATTCCATAATTTTTATAATATGAGCACAAAATGATGTACTAGACTCATCATAAAACTTATGGAATCTTGAAGAAGAAAATTTTCTCGGTGAGCTTACATTTGTATTCACAAAGTCATACTGTTGCACTCTATACGGATACTTTTCCTCTTCGTCGGGATACTTCCAGTGAATCTGTTTTGATGTCATGCGAATTCCTTTTGCTCCCCGACTTAGCTCGTTACTTCCATGGTAGGATAAATTGAATTCGTTTTCAACGCCTGGCTTTGGATCGTCTGGTCCCCAAGCCCAAAGTAGGAAAATAGTGTCATCCTACAAAATCCATTCAATATTAACCAGTTAAGTCATGTGAGCATCTATGTTATGTTTTTGAGAGGACGGAAATGTAGAGAGAAATATAATTTGCTAGACTCGACTGCTTTCAACAATGAATTAACTTATGAATATTTCTGGATTATCATATATCCATGTTCAGCTACTGTATTAAATTGCTTTAATTACTCCAATGATGTAGTCTCTGTGATCACAAGTATCCCATTTCCGTCTGAATACGATCATTGTACCGTGTTCGTTTTCTGAAGCGGCAAGCAGCTCAACGTCCTGTTGCGGGTCTTCCAGTGGGGCCCCGTTTGTTTGAGCATAGTAATCCTAGGATTAAAAGTATCACATTTTTCATCACTAAATCCCAAAGTCAGCACAATGTCTTGAATACCTCCACACACTCTGCACATTCTGTATGATTTGTAAGAATAGACGTTTTGGGAAGCCACATAAATATTATTATGCGAAACTAAACCATTTTCTGTTTGAAACGGTTTGCGCGATTGATTCTGTCTCGTTTCGGTCTGCAGCATCAACCATTTAAGTAAAATTCCAAGTGAAAAGGGAAATGAAAGTTTTTAAAGGCACAAGTCGTGCTAGAAAATGGAAATGTGATATAAGGTACATTTATTACTTTTATGTGCGCCGTTCCATACGAGTCTACCCAGCCAATGTAGATATCACTTCCTGCCATGCTTCCTGTATGGGAAAACCCAATTCCGATATAACCTTTAGTGGGACTACTCATCTCAAACGTGATCCACTCTGGGTCCTTCGTAGTCCATCTCACTTTAATTCCTGATGAAAGTGAAACTTCATGGGTAAACTGGAACACAGTTCCTTTAAATGCATTGGCTTGATGGAAATGGCTAGAAATGATTACGAGCGACCAACAAAAGGTTGGCACAATTCTTACTACAAAGCCAGTCATGCTAAAGTATTACTATATTTCTCGGTGCAAGAACGTTCCACACACAACTCACTTGATGCATAGGTACATCTACCATTTGCAATTCACCGCCCACCACATAAGTATGTATACAGTATATAATACTCTATAAAAAGTTGTCTTCTACAAATTGTTCCTTTTCCTTCTCAGCAGGAAACCAAAACCGAACATGTCCCTTCAGAAATTTTTTATTGAAACTCAAAACCAAAAAGCTTTTTCCGCTTGATAGTAGTAATGGGATAGAATTTTCATGTTGGAAGCACAAACCATTTTATATGGTCTTTTAAAGAACATTTTGTCTTTTCCTTTTTAAGGATTTTTATTTTATTTGAACTTCACGGATTACGCCATGGCACACTGAAAGTGGCAGCCGTAAAAACACACACCCTGTCTGTCCGACTTGTGGCGTTGCTGAAAAGAAACTCATCAGTAATATCGTTATGTTTGAAGCATCTAATCTGACAGGAATAAAATGAGGAAAAGTGTAGCAACTTGTATTTCACATTTTACTTTAAACTTGGACATGACATCTTCGGGTATAACAGACAGCATCAGTTTTTTTCAGTAAAAAGAGCTGTAATTCTAAGTTTTCAATGTATAAATATATAAAGAAGAAAGAAATACCTGTAATTTATTATACAGGTAAAGTATGTAGTGAGAAAGACAAAAGTGGTGGTGTGCTGCTTGAAGATAATGTCCAACTTTCATACAACAAATAGAAGCGGATTCCCTCATGAGAACCGGAGGAAGTTTTTCCCACGGTATTTGTTATGATGTGTGATGCCTTTTAAAAATTACACATCGTGATGTAGCTTCATTGGCTTTGGTTAAAAGTTAAATACTTATTGTTTTACTCCCTTGAACAACTCCGTCACAAACAAGCATTCCAGAAAAGATAATCGAACTCACATTCAGTCGGTCGCTTCTAGCACACGGTCTATTTTCTATTCTACCAGCGTACTACATAGTAACACTTGACATGCAGAAATGTATATAGGTAATATAATTTTAATGCGAAACATGTGAAAGAACCCATAGCATTGTGGGATGATGGCAATAATGTTTGCGTTGGTCTCTTGAAAAGCAACATCTTTTTCATTTTTAAACGTTATGTACATAATATACCTAAAATTAGTTAAATTACTGAGATGAAAGTCTTCTACTATGCTGTCAGTTGTCAATGTAAGGTGCTTTACAAAAGCTTTAAAACATCTTTCGCAAAATTAAAGTAGCCAAGCTGTCCACTGACTGACAGAACTCATCTTACCCCAGCTTTTCTTTCTGTCAAATAAGAAAATCGGTTAGGGTTTCGACTACAAGACGAGTAAACAAGTGCAGGCGTGGGCGTAGTGAATTTTAGTTATTTAACAATCGCCAATTCTTGTTATAGTTGCTTTTGTCAAGTAACGGTTTCATAGGTTTCAATGAGAAGTTCCAGGGATGGAATGGTTAATGATTTACAGGATATTTGTGCATCCCGTGGATGAAGTTCAAAACCTACACTTGATCATGTACCTATGTCATTTCATTCCTTTTATGTATTTCGAAGAATTAATCTCGTACGTTACATTAGAGAGTAATGAAAAGTGGAGTGGAGCTACCATTATTAAACAACGGCATATGAAGAGTAAGGTTAATTATTTAAAGAATTCTGGCCATGTAGGTACACTTACATAAATCCCTCCCACATACTAGCCTATCTCGATGTTAGATTTCGACTATTAAACCATTTGCCCGCTTTTATCAAAGATATTTATATCAATTCTGTCAAAATTATACCACTGAGTAGGCACCGTCTCCTACCAATATAAAAAATTTGGTAGCTTTCCCGTAATTCCAAACTAAATTAATCTTTTCTCGCCCGAAAATAAAACAAGAACTTTTTGAACTCGAAAGGCGTACAGTCGTGCGTCGTACTTTGAACATGGCCTTATTGCAAAGCGCAGTGTACTTTTTAAACCCATCTTGTTTGTGGTCTACCAAGAATAATCTATGAGTTTAGCCCATGACCTCAACATTTTTCAACGAGTGTTTTTAGCTCTTTTCAATCTCCAGTGGCATTTCCGTTCTTTAGAGCACGTCCAATGTCCCACTTTGCTTGTTACGAGAGAGAAAAGTAGGCATTATACGTATAGTATGGATATCCATTTTAGCTTTTAACGAAACTATTTGTGGGTTATATACCCACTCACTCAGTTCGAACCGATTGTCAATAATGATTCCAAAATACAATGACATGGTCTCCAAGTACGAAATACTCCCAAAAGTTTGCTCCACATGAAACTTTTCTATTCTCTTTGCAAAAAGGGTTCATGGTAGTATAAAAATGGCAAACAAAAGGGTAGGTTATTCATACATGTGGAATGAAGAATTTGCGTGGTTGGTCGAACTGACGTATCAGAGTAGTATCTTGTGTCAAGTCCTATATGGTTATGTGACGTCGATTATTCTGTAGCCTGCTTCCTATTTCACGCGATTCTAGTTTTGTTTGTTACAGGAAGGGTAGAACTAACATTTAAATGAACTAGCATGCTGGGTGAGTACATACATACTGTTTTGCTGGAAAAAAAGTTTCCAAACGCAATAAGTATGAATGAGCTCCCATAGACTTTACAAAGTCCAAAATGCCATGTTGTGATGTGTGGCTTTGGCTTTTATTGTTTGATCTGAGAATGTTAGATGGAAATTACAAACGTTAGCAAAACAATCTAGTAGAGTGTCCTTGAGTGTGATACTTGAGCTAAACTAAAAGTAAGCTTGCTAATACCGGGCCATTTAACCACTCACCGGTGATACTGACAGTTTTTTTCTAGAAATGGAAACCTTTAATGTACAGCTCGTTTTGACAACACTGTTTTCTTTGAAAACTGCCTTTGTCATTAACTAGGAGAACATTATAGAGTTAGGTAGAATATCTATAGCTATAGTATGCAAATGATCACCAGAATAGTAGAGTAGCAGATATTCATATTATACTTCTGACATGTCTTTCCTTTGTTCCATACAAGTTCCATGGTTCAAAGAGCGTGAATTTTGTAGCTCAGAGAAGGATAGAGTGAATTGGGGCAAACTAACAAAACAAACTTTTCATTGGAAAGGTGGAATAGAAGATTATCCTTTTTCTTAATGACCGTGTTCTTTGTACTTAAATTACAGATACTGAGTAGAATATGTAATAATACGTGTGCGCATACTATACAATAAGGATTTTCCTTGGAATATTATTGTACTTTTGAAGATAGAGTTTATAGCAGCAGAAGAGTGCTCTTTACTACTTGCTTAGGAATCCATTAGTGAAACTTTTTGGCAGCTTGATGTACCTTTTTCCAGGCATTTCCTTATCTTTCATGATTCAATATTTTTTGGAAAACTCATTACATACGTATTTTATCAATCATCCTGCTCTGAATAGGCAATATGATGAGAAAGTTTGCTCAGTGAAAGGCTCGTGTAATCTTTCTCCGTGAGGGAAAACAAACTTTGTTTGCTCTGGTGGATCATCACATTAATACATTTTCCTATGCATGGCTTGACTACGTGTTGGACAGCATTTTGGCTTATTCCACGGATCGTGGTATTCGTGATAAGTTGGCGGTTACACGAACCCACAAAAGCTGTGTCGTTGTGATATTGAATGCACCGTGGTTAACGGCAAGCCGAAAATGTCTACCGAAATTAAACACGCTTGTTTGTTTGCAAAATACGATACGTTGCGGCTTATGATCATGGATTATGTATATTTGTATGTGTTTGAAAATTAATTCATTCAGTTTTGATGGCTTTATAAAAGAAATATTTACACAAACGAACAATTTTGTATAAAATAAAAATATGTGCTTTATTTTTTTACAAATTCATAATTGGCAAGATTTTACTGTTTTATTTACGATACACGCTATTTAATAATTTTATATTTTAAAGAAATAAATAGATACAAGTATTGTTAATGACCAGCATATTATTTCATCTCCAAACAGAAGAGTTAAATTAGCAATTTTTA
>JAHZMV010003009.1:0-38143 GCA_027743765.1 Coecobrya sp. COE2 | reverse complement strand
TAAGCCATGGCTTTACTCTGCATGCATAAAACCATTTCGAAGTAATGATTACAGTTGCAGAAGTGAAGCTCAAGCATAATATACAAGATTCAACATGGGGAAAGATTATATAAAATAAAAGTAAATAATATATTCAAGATGGCTTTCGCTGAAGCATGTTGTTAGGATGTTATTTGGTTGGAGATTAGAACTGGAACTGAATAATACGCTTCCGCCAAGGACAAGGCCATCAGACTCCTCATAACACTGGCAAGCAGGTATCATCAGCGTTTGCATTAAGATGAGGACGATGATGATGATGCCCGAAAACGAGTTCGCGATGGTAGACACTCTATCGCCACTCGGCTGTTGCCAGCTGCTATTAGCATCATCGTATTATCAAATCAACTAGGTATAATAATATAAAGGACTCTATTGCACTACTACCACCATCATCATCTTCATGAGCCTCCTCATCAAAAGAGTTTGATTTTCTTGTTTCGAAGAAGCATCAAGTAACCAATCCAGTTCCATTCCGCTCTTCTCTATTATCAACTTCTTGAACGTGCCTTGATGCATCATACATGTCATACAAAAATGACTTTCAAGAATCCCAATTGATCTTGTCGTCTGTATACTTTTGTATTTTATATGTAGTAATACTTTATGCACTTATACATTACTTCAATGTATATACTACACAGGGTTAAGTTAAAAATGCTTTATAGTGTCATCTCTCAAACATTGTTGATATGCTTACCTCAACGTTCAGTAGACAAGTGAAACAACAGGGGTTAAGCTGATGCATGCTGAGCAGATCTTCATTTCATATATGAATGAAGAAAGTAACCTTTTGCATCTTTATAATATTCATAAACGCTTCAGTGTGCAGTCTCTTATTTTTTCTTGTTTAATAAACTCGCCTTCCTCTCATGTATAATCCCCATTTTTAGTACTCTGATGCACCTGTCGTTTATAGGGTCCATTTCTCTACTCATAATAATATTTTGTTGTATACTTATTTTTTTGTTTGGAACAGACTGAACGTCCAAAATTGTCTGCACAAATTTCTCTTGCTGGTCAACCACTTTGAAATGTACTTTTAACCACCAAAGGAGTCAAACAATAAGCCCTCTTGTTTCAGTATTAATAATATCTTTTGCTCAAAAGAGCAGTTTAGTGCATGTAAGGGTTGTGCTAACCAATTCCGATTATGCACTAGTTATTTCATCACATGAATGAGCACGTACCCGAAGGAAAATCAAATACTGACCCAAGACTTGAATTGAACTAAAATGATTACCTAGAGCAAAGCCTTCTCAGTAATCGACATAGACGTTAAGGTAAAAGTATTAAAAGCGTCAATGCCTTTTCTGCTGACAGTGCACTTTTTATTACATTCCAGAGTGTTATTAAAATGTTGATGATGAGAGCCTAACATGATATAACTTGAATAACCAGTACATAATATGCAAGAGTTTCAATATAGAGACAACACATTTTTGATAATGTCTATTCCTGCGATCCGTATTACACCAACAAAGTACAAAGAAGCTATATACCATGTAAAAATGTAATAATAAGCAGTTGAAAAGTTGGGGTCTAAATATTTATGGAATGCTGAATGGTCAGTGCTGGTGGTATGATGATGCCTGCCGATGCCAACTCAAGAAATCAAAAATGAAATAAAGACAAGAAAAGCTTCTTGAGAAGGAAACCAGCTAAAATGCCACCATCAGTTGTTTTAATTTCAGTAGGATCTTGGAAACGAAAATTATGAAGCGAGTAATAAGAAGATGAGAGTAGCCGGTACATAATTTTAAGTTGTATCTGAGTTGTTTTATTTTAATATACCTGTTTCAGGGGAGGTTTTTTTCTCTTTTTGTTTGAAAGTAATCCTGCGAATCAACAAAAATGTCAGTGTAACGTACAATTAGCATTGCGTTTGCTCATTTCATTATAATACTACATATTACCATCGTGTCGGATATTCATGTCAGCCCTACAGTCAAGGTGAAATAAAGTATCTAAATAATTGAAGTAGCGCTTTTGAATTTGAATTGGATGTTGTGTTAATCTGTGTGTCTTTGTACTTATATGGTTTCATTTGTGTTATAATAATACTGCACCATCATCATAATGTAATGTAATACAGTGTATTCTCAATATATGTTGCAGGTTGTTCTTGGAATCTACCGGTTTACTCTTTTGGCTTCACCCGTTTTCTTTTCTTTTTTGTTTAAACCCTCTCGTAGGAAGAGAAACCATCTCGTGATAAAATTCATAACACAAAGCTATCATGATGAGTATGCAGACAATAGCAAGCGCCCAGTCAAGTGCAAATTCAGACATTGTAATAATAATAACGCAAAAAAAATGCTTGGAGGCCTTTATGAAACATGCAGAATTTCTGTAAAAATTGTGCAGCATTTTTCTTCCCTCAGACATTAAATATGTAATTTCCATTGAACTGTTACGCGTAGGCTTTGTGGTTGCGAAATTATAATGGTGGAATTTAGAAAGGAGAAACTTGAAATTGTAAAATGGGTTCAAAGCAATAATATCAAGAATTTGTAGTACTCGTGAGTAACATGTAATATTTGCAAAAATTTAAAAATTTTCAGATACAAAATATAAAAAATACTGGAAGCATCATAATATATTGGATTTCATAGCAAATTCAGCAGCATAGCATTTTTTGGCACTAGTTTGCACACACGCTATTAAAAGTAGACTAGAATATATGCAACTACTGCAGCAAAAATCAACCTTTGTAACTGGTTTTTTCTGGTTATGAGCAACATTTTACCCGGAGACAACTCAGCGCGGTGATGCTAATACAAGTTGTGGTAAGGTAGGTAAACCAGTTTTGCTGGAGCTATCGCATCCTACCAGAAAGCGACATCTAAAGTTTTTCAATTCATGCCGTATCTAGTATGATTTTATTACTTGCTGTTCTCTCCAGCTGGCACTGACGGTTAATACAATTGCTTTTGACCTGGAAAGTCGGCGACGGATTTATGGATAATTTCTATGAAAATAAATTGGAAAATAAATGGTTTCAATTTGTTATAATAAATATATCTCATTGCATCATGGAAGTAAGAAAACTTATTATTATTTTACCTACATGCTCTGCGACAAATGAAGAATTATTGTTTTGTGTAAAAATTACAAGCGGCTAAAATTGATTAGGAATTATTGGTACACCACAATAATGTACACATTGAAATGCTGTAAATGTAATTTAAAACCATGAAAAGTCACAGTCTAATATGAGCATTATTGTGGGTCATGATCTTCCTGTCACCAATACCAGTCAAATCAGTAAATGTTCCATGATTTGTGTTCCTTTCTAATATGATCTACAGTGTCATGAGCGCACGTGCCATGAAACCACATGAGCTGTTAGAAGGACATGGTTGTTTAGTAATAGCGTTTCCAGTTGCCTATATACCAACATTCCTCTTGGTGTTCCTCTTTGACCTTATTTCATGATTAACATAGGGACAAGGCTAGTCCTTCCCAATGAACCTGTAAACTGGTACGTGAATCATATACACAGCTATTCCCAAATCTGAGCCGTCGATATTTGATAATTCCACAATTTTCCAAGGGATGTTTCCAAACTCGTCCTAGCCAAAAGGACAAAATAAGCATTATGGTATACATTAGCTATCGCAATGTACGCTACATCCCAACTACAACTTAGTAACCGAATTTTTGTAATACAGCGTACAATAAAATACCCATTGATTTTGGTCATTTGTTCACCCACAATTTGAAAAAATGAGCTTGAATCCACGTTCATTCGAACCATTTCTCGCATTCTTTACTTAGGTATACATAATATTATGTACTTGTATATGCTTGTTTGATTATAGATTATAGACACATTGTTTTACATTCCCATTTATTCTAGATCTAGGATACTTTCCCTGCCTCAAACACATGCTCCATTTGTTAAGTCAAAAGCTCTGGAATGTAATGTCTACATCAAACGAAAATACATCAGAGATTAACCATAGTGTTATTGCAGTATTAGAAGATGAAAATCTCTCACTTGATAAACTATCCTTCTGGATCCAGTCAGTACCCATATCCACCAGACTTCAGATGATAACCAGGCCTAACCACATCAAAAAGGCACCTATCATTTATGAAATTATCAAGAAAAAACATCCTTTAAAGTATTAGCGTCATGTCTGGAAATATTCCGACATGGTGGAAACCAATATTGAATATGTTGAGTTTTAAAATGATTTATGCCGTTAAGAACCAAGCCCTTCTGTTCTAAAATATTATGATATCGTTACTTGGTCACTATTGCTGCTATATAAGGTATATATAGGAAGGCGTTTATTATTCGTTTTCCATTTTGTCTGCAAAATGTAATTGAAATTCTTATGAGCGCTTGGCAGATAAAGGAAAAACGGGAAAAAACAGCGAAGGGTCATTTTCTAGCTTGTAAATGAATCAATAAAAAGCACAAAAGGATGAAAAGCTTTCGAAGAGACAGAAATTGTAAAAATAATGATACGTTTCTGACAAACAGTAAATCCGGAATGCATTACGACTCACTTGAGAAAAAAACTGTAATCCTTTCGTTCAACTGATCCATAGGTCAGACCTTGTAAAGAAAAAAAACAACTGCGCGTCTGGTTACGTGATGGAGCAAGACTCCCTGAACAAGTTGTCACTTTCCTGTGTCAATGAGTGGATAGCCCGTTTGACCAGCTAGTTTTAAAGTTCTCTTTTGAGTCAATGTCTTTAGCCCATGGAATGTTTATAGGCATATTGGATTCGACTTGATTCTTTATACATTGGGATTGGATATTGACATCACGTAGAAACATTCTTCTTGCCAAAACAGTTTGTCCTGAAAATAGGAAAACACAATAATGTGTGTGGCACAAAGTCTTTTTTCTCTTTACCGACATCCCTTTGGTATTGTGTTCTCATGAGAATTTCTCAGTTCAACACTGCTGTGCTAGAGCCTTTGTGTGTTATACATACAAAGACATGCATAGTTCTTGTCTAGATCATCTTTTGTTTAGTCAATGTGTTCATTTAGGACGTGTATGGAAATATGTGTAAAGATTAATATTGGTCACTTTTCCCAAAGCGGCATATATAGCTATAAGATGGGAGTTACAACACTGTACAAAATGACAAGTCCATTAAGGACGTGCTGTCGTGTAATAAATGTAATATACTTTTTGTCACGAACAAATGCAATTCGGAGTCTTGAAACGAGAAAGTAAGAAAGTCTTCCTTGTTATAACCTTATTCAATAACTCTGTGTTCTAAAACTTCTTCCCTTATCTACTGAAACATTCAGTTGTAAGTTTTGTTTTAAATACATACATTATATGAGACACACTGATTCAGAATTCAACACGTTTACATTTTACACAATAATATTTTTCCACTCTAACAGACTCTACCGGAAGTATTCCTTGTTTGTCTGTCCGTTAACACTCGTCTTCATATCATAGACCTGCAACCGTAATCCATTTATTTATATGAACAATGAAGTCTGTTTAATCACCATACTTCTGGTTAATGTAAAGTAATAATTTAGTAATGACCAGATGAAAATATAAAACAATAATAATAATAGCTACAGTAGTTGGAAGACTCATCTTAGTACTTCCCATTCATGCACTTAAGCAAGCGTGGCACACTACGATAAAGCTCTCTTTATATTTATCTATATTAAAATCAAACTTTAAGGATGAAATAAAATTTTCAGCTAAATCAGCTAATTAATTAATCTCTTTCCTTGTGGCGGTGGCAGTATAACAGCAAATAAACCGGATTTGATTTTAACTAACGGGTTAAACATTTCTACATTTCCATTAACAGTAGAAGTCATTTAAAACTCTTTCTGATAAAGGTGGTTGACAAAGATTATTAAAGGTATGACATATAATTGAATATACAAGTTGTAAAAACATCTGAAGTCCTTGATATTTTTTATCTTTCAGCGACGTATTTTGAACTGCTTTTCCAGCAAGAAGTGTTATTCGTTTTCATACAAACGAGACATGCATAACAATCACTGTGCTTTCAAAATGACATCAGTGAATCCTCAAAACTGCCACATTGAATGAAGATCAATAGTAGTATTCTGTCTATAGGGAAAATTGCAGAAACCCGTTAAACAAAAATAAAGAGAAAAGAAAGTGAAAGTGCAATTCCTTGCACTCTTATGAGCGTTAACACTAAACAGCTTCTTATGAGCTTACATAAAGTGTAAATACCTAACCAAATATCAATCATGGAATGTTTTTATTTCATTTTGGATTTTTATTTTATAAGAAAGGAAATATACTTCTATTTAGTATTAAAACATATATTTCAATGTTAGGTGATTTTGCAATAATAAAAATGCAGACATATTATGCTGTGCGAAGTAAAAACATGGCGGTGAAAATCAAAACTATTTTCTCCTTACCAGTGACACTTTTGCTGGAGTTATACTTTCTTTAACAAAGGTAGAAAAAATTCTGAATACCCCAATAGAAAGTAAATACATCTACCGAAGCACAATCTATATTGAAAACGAAACGAGCAAACAATTTTCCACATCGGTTTCCACAAAATGTGTTGTGCAGTGCATTAGATTGAGCCAAGCAAAGTGCCGACAAAGTTACCATATCAAGAGGAAAATGATATCGGAATGCTTTCACTTGTAATTTCTTTGATTGTTGGGATAACTCAAAGAATTATTACGAGTGAGAAACAGCAAAGTTAAATGCAACTCAATCGTAAGACGGATACTAATTCTATCTTTATATCCTTTTCAATGTGTACGCTACATGCTACATCCTTGTATAAAACCAACAACCAGCGGGATGGATGACGATCCCCTAAAACGATTGACATATCAACTTTATTCTTTCTGCCCCCAAAAGTATTATTAGATATTTTTCATCCTTTTACATAACATTTTTTTGATAGTTTAACTAAACGCCGCCTTATTCGCAGTTTTATATGTAAAATACGCCACATCAATTGTTTTCTTTAAAAAAATATGTACCGAGGCGGGAAAAGTAGTGACAGCCTGAATGGCAAATGAATTGACTGAAAGCTGATGTGGCGTGTGGTGTGGGTGTCAAGCTTGTCACTTGGAAGCTGTCTCGAAAAGGAAATTTTTGAACGTCGAGGTTTCTTGGCTGGAACCAAGACCAACCAACTCTTACCGTTCTTTTCAAACCATGCATTATAAAACACACGTGTTTCTTTATATTCTCTTGCATATCTGTATGATTGGGTATTGCACTCAACAAATCGATCACAAAGCAAAGCATAATATGTAAAGAATATATGAAATATGAATTCAAAACAACATACCTAATGAAATATATGCAGCCATTATACATATAAGTATATGCTGTGTTATAAATAAATAATGGTTATGAGGAATATACATGTCACTTTCAGGTACTAACAAAACCCAACAAAAACATAAAATAGTACCACGAAACAATTTTTTGATTCTCAGGGGTACTCTGTATGGGTTCTAAGGGAAAAGGGTAGACATTTATATATTGTTGTTTGTCTCTCTCTACTGTGTAGATATATTATGTGTGAAACAGTGAAAGTGACATTTATGAACTTTTCTGGGGTAATGCGATTCTAGGCGTATTTCCAGTCAGAACTATAGGTACTCACATCAAGAACTACCAAAAAGGCCAACAAACCCACATACCTCACAGCTGTACTGTACTTTAACTGTTATTACGACATACCTAACCAATAATGTTCAATAGTGTGACTATCCTACCGAATCGAAGATGAGGGCTGAGTGAAGCTCCATTAATAAAATCCGGATTGGCATGGTTGGGAAGGTAGAGCCCCTTTTCAAAAGCTGTTTCTTGCCTTTTCTCCTGAATTCCTTCGTTTTCTCCCCCTGTACGTATCACAGATGCTGTCTTTGCTCTTGTAATACAAAATTTCTCAGAAGTCATAGGAAAGTTAAGTTGGCACGGGTATGATTTCATCGTCATCTTCAGCCATTGAAAGGAAATTTATCTTTCCTTCCTTGGAAGTCAGGTCCGGTGTTACTGTAGGTCGGAAGTAACCTGGCTTGTCCAGTGCGGGTGTAACAAACGGTAATGTCAGAAAGCAAGAGAGTATTCCTATTCCAAAGGAAAGGAAATATTAATAGCGTATGATTCAAGAGAATTCAACATAATCCAAAAGAATGACAGGGCTGAAATAAAACGATTTGCTTTGTATTTGTTTTTATGAAAATGTAGTATTAATTATTTTATTGGTTCAAACGCGTTTAGCTCCCAATGCGTCATTGTGTGTGGATATGGATCCTTCAATGTTTTCTATAAAGCTGACATTTTTTCGGCTTTTTTTGGACCCAACAAAAAATACTCACGTCAGTAGAAGAGATACACCATTTACGTTGAGTATGTTCGACGGATCCTATAAAGCATGTAAGGTGCATTCTACAGCTTCAATCCAATTCCTTTTACAAAATTCGTTTTTGCTGTCATCCCTTTCCTTCCAGATTGGTTACCAGTCCTAGAGGATCACCGTGTACATACATTCACAAGAGACAGTAAATCATTTCAAACTTAACCAAAAAGAAAATGAAACTGAAACCCACAAGTAGACTATCACAAACTAAATAAATTTTTATGGAAAATGCAATTTAAGTACAACCATATAGTTTGAGGGGGCATATGTATTACATATTTGCATACTACTTTCACTTGAATAAACATTGAAAAGAAGCATGTCGGCAGCAATCCATAAGTTTGTGCAGTGTCGATTTTCCACCACATATGAACATGAAAGGATTTATGTTTGTTGTTATCATAATGTAATAATGTAGGAACCTGTTCAAAGGAATTTTTGTCGATTTTCTAGCGTTTCAACAATATTGTAAATATATATCCACTGGCTTGCCAAGCAAATAGCCTTAACCTGCCACTGCATTTTGTTGTAAAAGAGTTATTGAGATCTTCAAGCCTCTCAAAGAGAAACCTCATCTGATTATAGCTAACAGTATATAGGTAACAGTTTTGGTACCTGGAACATGATATATAAATGAGCAGTAATCATGTAGGCGACTTGGTTTTCATCACATGTTCCAAATGTTCCTCCTCTAAGAAGACAACACACGACTCGATGAGTAACCCTATGTCTGGCGAAATGAAACAAATTATCTATATTGGAAACTAAAATATAACGCTATTTTATGCTTACCACAACTTACCAGTGCTTTCACCATCAAAGATGAACAAAGGCAGGAAGCAGTGCTCCATATTTGACGTGACTGCGACAAACGCAGGGTTATCATGCAACCTTAATCCATGACGAAACCATAAAATTGAGATGGGCATCTTTTCCCTAGATGGATCTAGAATTCGTTTAGCCATGTCATGGACATTGTCGTTTATCATTTTGGAAGACGCCAAACGAAATTCACATTTGCAACAACCTTGTTCAGTGAATTCTTTCATGCGACGATATTAATATATACAATATAAGATACATAAAATTTATCTTTTGCTCTATAGCTCCGGCCATTTTTATACAAAATAGTTTTCATTCTGAATGGGAACATACGTAAGTATTTGGAAAACCTGGCTTCACCTCACATAACCTTAGAGTAAGCTTTTACGCTAAAATTTGGTTGTCACTACCAGAAAAAACAAACATGACAATTTTATTACTCGGTTTGTTATCCAAACTGTTAGCAATTGAATCCTGTGCGACATCTAAAGTCCTACTAGTAAATGTGTTATATGTTGAACCTTTCACCTGTTTAAAGCTAAACGAATCGCCAGACCTTCATTTGTGTTTTGATATATCCTTATTTTGGTATATAGAGAGGTGAGTAGAAATGGATATCTGTGTAAGAAATAGCAATTACAGTAATCCTGACAGGTATTGAGAAACTAGAAGTAGAGACGCCCCAACAGGAAAGCAACAGCGCAGGAAGATGAAGGAACTTTCACTCTTTAAACAAGTGTGCTGTATATTTTTACCAAATGTACCAAAATATTTCGCTGACATTAATACCAACTATTAAGGTTAACTTACTTGGTTGATTGAATTTGGGACTATTTTTATTAGAACCTAACATGCAATACAGCATTCTGTATGTACGATGAAATTGGGAGTAAGTAATTAGAAATTCTCTAGAAAATTTAATGAAAGTATTGATTTGAATGTATATGTACACAATTTTTCTGCATGTAGAATAATCAGCAAGGGACGAATTTCGTTCATGCGTAAGTTGAATTTCATTTTGTTAGAAAATTTCCATTACCATCATTTGTCTGTAGAAATTGTTGAACTCGGCTAAACTCACCTTTAACTATATAAACATAAACAGCACGGTTATAAATATTTTGACATACTTC
Organism: Coecobrya sp. COE2; assembly: GCA_027743765.1. Lineage (NCBI taxonomy): Eukaryota > Metazoa > Arthropoda > Collembola > Entomobryomorpha > Entomobryidae > Coecobrya > Coecobrya sp. COE2. The sequence continues at coordinate 27,770 of JAHZMV010003009.1, read as the reverse complement.
ATCTAATCGCGATAATGTGACAAAATTAATAAAATGTATTACTAACATGAATTACATATGGGTCAGAAATATGAGAGAAAATGTTAAAACATATGCAATGGGAGTACATAATATAAATACATACCTATATGCATACATTTGGACATGAAAGCAAGAAATATTCGCGAGCGTGAAAAGACGATAGTGACAATTGACTGGAAAATGTTTTCTAACTTCAGTAGTTAAAGTGAATGCAAGCTTACTTACATGCTTATCACAAAAATCATGCTAATCATAATGTGCCTTTGATGTTCGTTCAATTCGACGAGTCGGAAGGTTATCCTGTTGGTATCCTATGTACTTACAATCAATGTCGTTAATATCATAAAGCGGATTTTGTGTGCTTATTGTTTCTGGCTACACACAGTTATGTTTTTATGCCTGTCAGTGTAGCAGTGTCATATTAAGAACGTAATATTTCTCGTTCCGCAGCTTTGTTTTTTCGTGACAGGTGCGACTGGGTCGACTTTCGGTAATTCCAACCCATTAATATGTCAGTTTATTTTTACTTGAAAACCTGGCATTTATCTGTGTGTGCTCCCTTAAGTGGATCACGTTTTTATTTACCGCTCCATAGAATCCCCTTGCTGAAATTCCAGATATTAATCTGAGACCCTGGAAAAGTGGCTAGCCGAAAATAAAGAAAACGAAGTAAGAAAAAGCAACAGAGAAATTGCAGGAAGCACACGCACGAGTACCTTTACACTTGGCAAGACATGGTCCAACTTTTAGTACGACATTGATGAATTGATGTTCCACAGGCTGCTGCATCTTGAATTTACTTATGAGGGCAATGCAAAAGTAATAAGAGGCTGTATTCCGTCTTTATCGCACACTTTTCGATTCTCGGTCTGATGCAATGTACTGATATAACATGTTTACCTATAGCTTACACATTCACTAAAATTTCCTATGAATAACGCCTCTGTTTACCGATGTACATTAAAGTACATTTGCAGAAATCATACGTAAGAATTGAACATTTTAAATTAATTCATATACGGAATACGCAATAACATTCGTACAAGGCTGTCCTAAACTAGAGTAAATGTGCACGCGTGCTGAAGAAAGCAATAATAGTGAAAGTCTAGCAGATATCATCCTTTGCTGTTGTTTGTGTGGAGATATAAATGCACGAATGAAAATAAAAATACAATTATTTTTTGCAATGTTTTCCCAGCTTCCTCGAAGGTTTTATGTTCCTACATTTCCCATGACCATTATCCATGTTATCGAGCTGCCACATTGATGTTGTGTTTTAGTTCGTAAGCATACCAGATAATAAAACCTCTCTACTTTATTTATTTACAGTCTACTAAGAGACTTTACTAAGGCACACTTGACATTGACACAGAAATCATAAGTGTAACCTAAAGTAATACCAACAACCAATAGTCTTTAGTTCGTTCGTTGAGTTTGTCGTTTAAAGAGGGGCTGAAATGTTATTAACATACATACTTTCTTGAAGTCTCAAAATACCGCAGCAAAATAGAAGATATATGTTTTATTCTTTCATCTCCATCTTTTCATAAGTCGCATAATAAAATGTTTGAACCACGAAAAAAGTTTGTTGAGCTTCAGCTATACAAGCAATATTAAAAATTTTCATTACATTATGATTTCGGTATAACTTCCGACATGCACCATAAACGCTGCGAATATAATATGTAGATAGCAGTAAAAGACATAGTCATCAATTGGAAAAATAATATTATAATTTATTCCAATGTTACATAATATGCTAGTGTTTTCACTCCAGCCGCAAAGAACAAATCACATTTTCCACCCAATTACAAATAGTATGCTTATAAAGCTTTAACTTTGGTACTATTGTAGGTTTACCCTTGATATTTCAAAATGACAGAACGGGTACAGAAATGTATGAGAAAAATCCGTTTTCTGACCATATAATAATTTCAGTGCTGGTATGCTTTAACTAAACATATTCTGCGGGCGTATTATAAAGACTTTAAACCGTCAGCCATGGTCTGCTTTTATGTTAAGTAAGCTAGGGCAGCCACTTGTGTACCTAAGTAAAATATATAGGGGAAGGGAACGTAAAAATGATGAACTTTCTCTTTTTAATATTAGCTTGCATTGTAGAAGCTTCAAAAAAGTTTTCTTGGTGAAAAGAAGCAATGACTGTGAATACAATTTAGACAAAAAGCCCTAACAATGAAACGTCAGGCTGATGAATGATGCTGAACTAGATTTTGTAGTGGAATAATAATAGATAGATTAGATATGTTTCAGAAACCACAGTACGCAAACCGCTGCCATTTGCAAAGACGAGCACGAGGAAATAAACTGTTCTTCTATAGGATTCAAGAAATAGCAAAACTATTTGGAACATTGTACACAAGATATAAGTTCATTTTGTTCATTTTACTGACAAGCTCACATTATAATTTGTTGTCACTGAAATGCTGATCATTATACTGAAAATGTTATAAGTTCATTTTACTTTTTATTGTATTTTTGCGTAAATTAAAGCTAACAGAAATAGAATTCCCAATTCCGCCGTAAATACAATAGAAATCTAACTAATTCTACAAATTGTCTTACTAGTTGGTAGCTACACCCAAGGAGCTTATAAAAAATATAGAATCAACTGGGCAAGCCAATTCAGTTAGAAGACTCTAAGAACTACAAATTATTTTAGGTCACCTGCAGGCTTTCTCACAAGTATGCATTATTAGCTTTGTCAGTTACATATATGAACTATTTTGACATTTAAATTTTAAAGCGCAATATACATTTGTTTATACGCACATTTCTCTGCAGCTATTAAAATTTCCCTCACAATAGACTGTATCTTTTAATTCTTATTACTGTTATATGTTGTGGTATCTAGAATGTGACGCTTATCTCTTATTGTTGTAAATTTTTTATTACTTAGCTAAAGCAAAGGAGACTTAGTATTGTTCTAGCCACATATCTTGGTTTCTAGTTTGCTTGCGATATTTCCAGAGCCCAGCAGCTTGTCCCCAAAATCACTTCGCTGTGGATTGTATAGAAAATATTCTCGTATAGAAACACATGAAGAGGTTTATTAATAATGTGCAGTTAATGAGTTAATGCGGTACCAGACAATGGGAAAGCAAGGCGAACATATTATTACCTAAGAACGAATTGTAAGACAGAGGAATAGTGATACATTAAATCTTAAACTGACGGTCAACCGAAAATGCAAACATACATATGTACATTACTATGCATAGATGTAGTGGCAATGGGTATATAGGTAACTAAGTATTCAAAAAAATTCAATGCTTGTTAGTGTCAATTTATATTATGTAAGTTCTTGTTTGCACAAACAAGATCGTACAAGTCGCCTGAATAATGTAATATTCCCTTATGATGTGATACCCTACAGAATAGTTGATAGCGCTGCTCTATGATGATTTCCCTTATATCACTTTCTCCAAATTGGAAAGCGACGTTTCACATGAAGAAATTTTATAGCAGTTATTCAACAATTATGTGTTCAACACTTCAGCTATACGTATTAGACTGGCGTATAATAGCAGTTTATTTTATGGACTGGATTCGGAAGTTCCCCATCGGCTAGCTTGTATGAATTACCTATAAAGTACAAATACAGAAATTAAAGTCTACAGTTATAAAAACAAGTGCGCAGTAAGCTAACGTCACTATCAAAGCATTTAGGTTATTCGCGGTGAAAGTTGAACACAAGATATAAAATCTTAAATTATGTCTCTTTTATACTAGGGAATATTTTGCTTCAGGAAACGTTTAAGAACGGTATTAACAATTGAATTGCCTGGAGTGGAGGTAAAGAAGATATACATATGAATTTATTTTATACTATAAGCACACCACATCCACTGGGCTAATACTATCATAATTTTTCATTGCATCATACAACCTGATTCTGCGTAGGCTAAAGAAAGATTTTCCATTTCTCCATTCCATTTACAAGCTGTACAATAATGTATTTATTTTTTCAAAAGTCAAGCTCTGGTTTCACTTTATATTTATGGAATATTATAATGGAAGAAATTCCCAGAAGGTTTTCAGAAGATTCCGGTTGGTTTATAACTTTTCTAAAATTGTACCAGCTATCTATTATCAGTTTGAGCTTATATAGCTAGTGTGTTTACTTCAAAAGCTATTATAGCGGGTACATTGAGTAATTCATGAAAGAAATCGACAAAAGTTATTCGAGTCTAGATTTTCCAGTTACTGTAAATATCTTACAGGAGATCAAGGACGACTTTATTTAACAAAAAGCAGAAAATGATTAGAAAGGATTTAAATGCATGACATGAGGTCCATTGATAAATGGAGGAAGAATGAAAATCCCGTATGGAGTTAAAATTGAAGATTAATAATAGTGAAAGAGCAAGAATAACTTAAATGTCGAGTTGTAGAGAAAGCAATTTTAATGATTGCTGTACAATCGATGGCTTTATCGACTTAGAACACACTATTTTAGCACAACCACCATTCGTAGACCAACGCTTTGTCTTTATGGAAGTGGATAAACTGTGCCATCATCGGTTGATAGTGAAATGAAAGTGGTTATATTAAACCAATATTATTATTAATGGGCTGATTGCCGAATTTGTCAATGAATAAACCAGGTGTCATTTGTTTGCTGACGGCATGGCCTGAATACCGATTCACTGTAATGACCGCTAAAAGGATCATCGTTTAGCGTGTCCTTTCTCGTTCAGAACGAAAGTATTTCATATTAATGACATACTACTAGAAGATCATCATCATCACCATTATTCTCTTCTGAAAGGACTATAATAATTGTCAGTCCTGTAATGGGCTCAGAATAATGAGCATAGGCATTCTATTTTATAATCACTTGTAACCAAAGGAAAAATGGTACTCCAGAGGGAAGAGGTTGAACGATCAAGTTAGATTAGTTGTTGCCTATAAGGCTATAAGGAATAACTTCACTTGAACAAAGTTGGAACGTTGTCACAGACGGATGGACACTAGGGACAAACATGGCAGCCAATACTGCTTTAGCTGTGGCCTGTTACAAGCAGTTTTAGTTTATATAACATAATTTTACGATATGAACAACATTCAGGGAAATGAATAGATTAATTGGTAGATGAATGAGAACATTTTGTTGTGCCGCATGTAGTGAATATGAAGACAATAAATTATTGATTTCCGATCATTTTCTTAAGTCCTCTGTTTGTCAGATAATTTCTGCTAATTCACCTTTGTTATTTATCCCCCAGAAATACATAGCATATTGGTGTATACGTAAAGCTTGATAGTTACCATTGAATAATAGTGTACCGAGTACCGAATTCCTCACGACAGCCTAGATGTTTCACTTTCCCCAGCCGTAAGTTTTTGTTCTTTTCCACGGCCATCCAAATGAAGATATAAATATCATTCTTGTAACTCGTAGTACTTATATGGGTAATTCCGATTTTTGTAAAGGTGTAAGCCTAAACTAAATCTGGGGTTATTGATGATGGATGTGAACACTACAATTTGCAAGTACCTAGTTATTTTTTTACAATTAAATAGGATGTCATTAAAACAAAATAACCGAGTGAGCGAGCAGTATTGAGTTTTTATTTGTACTACTGTGGACAGCAGAAAGATAACTGCAATATATTTATTTTAACAACTATTAATTCAAATTCAACAATTTCATTGATTCAACTGTGATATAATAACTCATTCTATTGCTATAAGTTAACAATTGACAAAGAACTGACATAAATTACAAGTTTCCGCACATACAAAATGCACTTCAAAACTTTTTACATGTATACATATAACCGTCATCGTGCACATGAAATATTTTAAAGCACGTTTTTTAACGCAAATACAAAGAAAACTTGGGGGTGGTGGGGATAACGCTTTTCAAGTAGTAACTTGATGATGTAATATGTACACAAGTACATATTGTATTATTTCTGTCATCTGAGTATCAAAGTGACTCACCATGTGAAAGTTTTCTTTTGAATTAAAATATAGAGTCTGCCAGTTTTTATGAACAATGAATTTCAACACTGTGAAGAGTTTTAAAGATAATTTCTCAGAAAAATACATTAGCAATTATGTCAACATTATATACATATCAGGATTTATTCCCAATGCAATGCTTGTCAAAAAACAAAGGAAGTGCACGTGCCTACATGTCTATTTTTAGCCAGTAACTTTTTCACACATTGTCATGAAACTAAATTTCTGCAATACTGCTTTTATTATAAATTCTTGATTTGCTTTTTTATAATCTGTACTGTAACGTAAATTGTATCTAGGTTTAGGTATGATATACTTTATACAAACGAACTAAAGATTCTGAAACGCAGATAATGTCCGCTCAAATCACATACAGGACATTATCTCAGCTATGTGACTTCTATTAAAGTTGGCATTTTTTAGCATCAATTAATTCCAGTTCACATCATAGATAGCCTGACTTTTATAGTAGAATGAGTCAAGAGCTTGTTTTACAAATGAAAATAAAGTTTCCATTTGAATGACGACAACAAAAGAGCCAAAAGTTTACAAATGAGAAGACAAGGGTCGGCTTTAGCATTTAATATTTCTACGCTGAGATTCATTGCATTGTCAGAACTTTTTCAACCCAGTCGCTTTTAGCATGGAATTATATGGTAATCATTTACCAGCGAAATAAAAGCAAGAAAATTAATATTGTCGTTTCATGGGAAAATGAACGCCCACTGCGGACTTGATGCCAGAAATTTAAAACACATGTAGGACATTGTCCAAACTATACCCACTCATTTCCATGAATTCTTTTTAAAACTATTTATGTAATCATAATATAAAACAGAATTTTAAAAAGATTTTGAGAGCTTGTTATAATTAAATACGCATTATTTGATGTACCATCCGGTGACCGAGGACATTTGTTAAAATAATGGGCTGAAATTACTGTAAACTATACATACGTTGTTCTCACTAGTCCATGCTGAAATGTTTGCAATTAATAAATTATTATCAAGGAACAATGAGAAATATTACGTCATTCCTATTTGTAATATTACAAGCGTAGGTACAATACTGTATTGTAGTAATAGAGGCTCTTGTACGAAATTGCAAAGAAGTCACATTCAAAGTTGAGTTGGTTTCCTTTTGAAAAAAATTAAATTGCAATGTAACAGGAGAATGAGTGAGAATAATGTAATTTGTACTTGGACACTATCATATAATAGGAATAAAAACAAATCACTCCGATATATCTGTTTAATATGGAATATGTATATAAGTACCTATTTGTATGAATCACATTTCATTGAGATAACTGCAGTTTGTGTCACAAAATGTGTGAGCAAATATGCAAAAGTTGAAATTGGGATGACTCAGGTCAGGTTATCGTTCTGTGACTAACACGTGAAAGTTTGCAAGTGTAAAGAGTGCTAAACGATCGGTACAGCATGTATAGTAATCACTAACGTCAGCATACGATCTGAAACACGCATAAAATGGGGTACTACGCTATTTTATACTCTCATAATAAAATATATGTCATCATACATTACGGTTGTAACATTGTCAGCATGTACAATCTTGTGCACATGAATCTATAGTGTTGTATGATCTAACTACTTTACTATTATAATATGAAATGGTGAAAGTAAAGAGAAAGGCAAAATAGGAGCAATGCAATGTTTTATCGAGTGGGCATGAAAGTACAAAAATTCAATGCGAATTCATGGCATCGACATTAGTAAAAGCTCCCATTTCTCCTTTTTATCCAGTATTACAAAGAGAAGATAATGTTGGCAATAAATTACCAATTGAATATGGCTTTTCATACAATACATCGCGTGCACTGTCTGCTTTCCTTTTACACAGGCATACTGGCATCCGCCTCTTGGTTGACTTCATGGGTGACAGTACCAACATTGTTGTTTGGGTAAATTGGGGCTTCCCCTCTTTCTTCAAGCTCTACAATTTCGGTAACTTGAAGCTCCTTTGTACAACTTCGCCTCGGTGGCGTTCCTACTTTCCCTCTCATCAGTTTGGTAGTGACTGCAATACTCCCCTGTTTTTCTGATTTCGACATTCCCTTCCATGAGTTGGGAGGTTTGTTATTATTACATTTCCGTAAAATTAGGTTCCGTAAGGATTTACGGAAATTTCTCCCACTAAGACAGTAGAGTAAAAAATTTACTGCAAAATTTGTGTTGAACAAAATGTTTGTCCACATTTGAGCGGCTTGGAGAAGCTCGTGTCCTTCAGAAATACCCCTCAGAGACTAGAATTTAAAAATCAAACATTCATTTTTATTTTAAAATTTAATACAAGTAATAAGTTGGCAGTAAAACGCGGTTAATCAAGTTTGAATAAATCATAGTAATGTGTCAGATATATGAGTATGAAAATTTAGTAGCCATTCAAAGAGGGAATCATTATTTAAGGGAAACGGCGCGTGATGTGACTATGAACTAAAACTAAAGTACATTTATAAGTGCTTCTAAATGCATGTATACCTACTCGCTTATAATTAGCATTAGTATAATATACTTATGTCGATATTTATCAAACGAACACCCGTCATTTCAAATATTTCTACATACGCCAAGAAGACCCTTTGCTGCTAACGATAAGTTCCCGTGCCAATCATCGCACCGCTGTAATTTAAGCCATTGAAGCAATCAAATAATGAGGGTGGCGAATCAGGATGATTTCAATTGGATGATTATTCTCTTCCAATTTCACACCCACTTGCTTCATTAAGTTCTACTAGACGTATCAACTTTCATCGGTGGTAATAAAATAAAAGACTTCCGACCGTAACGATACCGCTAACCACTTCAATATGGAGAAGTCGAAAAGTGTGACAATAGATGAAACAAATTAAATCTCAGAATTAAATATCTGTCAAGTGTGTAAATTGAAGTAACTCAGAATGGAAGAAACAAAGCACGTGATATTGCTAATATACGTAATAAATATATTACTTGTTGGCGCAGACATTGATAATCAGAAAGGCGATGAAACAAGTACAGAAACAGAAACTAGTAGCAAGTCAATTGACGAACAGAATAGCAATGACGATAACAATGACAATTACATGATCACAAGCAAAGATGATCGAGAAGAATATGTTTTAAAGATACCAATAGAGCGGCCATTTACCCCGGTTCATTCCAACAAGAACAGGTCGTTGTACCCAGTCCGCATCATAATTGGAGAATCGCCCTGCGTGTACGAAAAGTATACCTACTTTTTCAACGAAGCCGCAAGTCGCAAAATGCTGCCCTTCGATTTGCTGATGAATGCTACCGTAACTATTCACAATGAAGACTATTATTTCTACGATGCCGAGGTACTCCATTGCCACTATATAATAGTGACTTTTTTTATTTATGGGAAACGAATAAGTAGCATCCATTATTTTTACACTAGCGACTTTCACTTGTATTTTAGGACTTGTGCATAGGTATCAACGATGAGCTAAACGTTGATATATGGCAATTCGACTGTAGTCCTGCAGGAATTTGCGTTTGTGGTGTATATTTTGGCTACATCGATGTTGATATTCCACCGAAAATTAAAAATGGCCAAATTAAGTATTTCGCAGTTAATGGACTGGATAGAAAGCTCATGACGGAAGATGGGGAGTGTAGATCAGGACTTAAAGGTCATTGCAGCTTACTTGACAGTAATGTGTCTTTGAAAAATCCGATCAAATGTAGCGATATGTACGACTGTATTTTGGACGAGTCATACGGACCAGTTTTGAAAAATTTAGAAACAGGACAAACATATGGAATTTGTTTGCCAAAGCACAAAGGAAGGCAAAGAGGAAGAAACTTAGATGATCCAACGAATAGTGGAACTGTATTTGAGTTTAAATGCTTGCAGCTATTTATGCTTTTTGTTTTCTTGTTGGAATTACAAAAGTTACAATAATTATTTCAATAACAAGATCACATTATGATGTGATAGATCCACATGAGTTGAAATTATCATAATTAAGTAAGGCGCAAATAAACTTATTGTTCGTAAATAAACCTTATTTCTTTCGTTTTGCTTCCCATTAAAACATTAGACCAGAACTCAGCACAACGATTCTATTTGTAAGTTTGCTTTCAACCCAGCCGTCGACAAAGAAAATTTGGGGCAGGGTGAGACGTAGTAGTTCCTCAGGAGAGTCCTTTTCTCCAATACTCATTGGTATTTTGCACTTACTTTAATTAACATTTTAAAATCTCGGCGAGAACAATGTCAACAGAACACGTTTACAGTTCTCACGTTTTCTGAACAAATATTGACCTTACATGTTGTTGCTTTATTCTGATTCTGTTTCAACTAGATCTTCTTTTACGGAGGAAAGAAGGTATATGTATTTACTAGTGTGGTATAGGCATAAGGAGACAGGGAAATTGAGAGAAGCGTACAGTGTATAAGTTTTAAAAGTATGTATTTCAATAAACTATTCAATCACAGATATTGGATTTCTTTGTCCAAATGAAACCTAATTTTCTGCAGTAAAAACCTTGAATCTTGGAATGATTTAATTATTGTTTCAATTTTTGTTCACGATATTCTGTAGGTGTTAACATTAGGAAACACTCCAAAATCAAAGTTAAAGTAAGCTATTTTAAAGTGTACGATCTTACACAGCCTCGTCAAAGGTCATAATTTGTATATATTTTAACAATATGAATTGAGTTACATGACATTCCTCTTTCCAAATATTTCATGCTTCATCAATTTCAATTTACATTTTAAAAAGTGACAGCTACATTAGGGTCTGCTTTATTTTGAGCCAATATTTATTTATATTATATTGGTTGGTAAAACAAACACACATGTGCTTGTTGTACTGTTGTCCATTATGCCTGATTGATATTTATTTATTCTAACTACATCTACACAAGACAAGGATATGTGCTATTCTCGAGCGTTTCTACGCTGGATACCTAATACGTACATTCACTCTAACAAAAGACAATGAAGGTAGTACACTCTAAAACTTTTATTTTCCTTTACATCCTACGGAAATTCATTACGGTATTTACCAATAAAGTTATGGGAAGTTAGATAAAGTGTACAATAAAAATAAATGTAAGGTACACTGTGTCCTGATTCATTATTGTGCAAGACCATAAAGAACACCCTACATTTTTGTCAAAAGATAAACGCCAAGTCTTGATGGACCAGTTTTCTTTTCTCCCGATGTTTATGTCAGGATGGATGAGCACTATTACCAGTACTGCCTCCCCAACTATTTTCGTTTCCAAATCAAAATCGTTGTACCATACACAACACTTCAGCTCTTTATATCGTACATCGCACTTCAATCTACGATTTATGATAATTCAATGCAATACAAGAAACATGCTGCTCCTTGAATCTCACCCTTGAGTCTGTGAATAAAATAGAAAACCTTTTGAATAAAAAATAAAAAAGGAGGTAGCCATTAAGTATAAAATAGAAGGTACTTTCATCTAAAATGTGCCTAGATTTCAAGTAATGGTAAGACGGGCATTAGATAAAACAGTTATCGGAAGTGACAGTCTCGGCAAATGCTTCTCATGGGTGAATAATGCTCGGGCCTAAGCCGTATACCTAATACCAACGCTTAGCTAATAATAAATTATTTGTACATCTGTCTGTACGGCAATAAACCTGTGGTTTCATTCAACTTAACCGACTACATGTTACTAAAAATTGTCAGGATAATCATATAACTCTAGCGCTTGCTATAAAACAACATAACTATCGTGATCGAGACGAGGATGCTTCGCTACATTTAAAGATGTACTAATTTCTCACTTCAAACTGCGGAAAAGCAGGAATACTATTTTAATATCCAAGAAAATTATGAAACATTTCACACTGCTGTCGAGAATTTGAGTTTATACACAGATTTGTTCATTTAGCAAAACAATATTGCTACTATTTGGTTTGATAAATTTTGCATAAGGTGAACTCTTCCAAGGTAAGTGAACAAGGCAAAGTTTAAATAAATAATGTTTTAATAAGCACGGCCGTGAAAAGCATTTCTTCATGCTTCATTTATTAGCATGCTAATATAATCCGAAAGAAAGATTAAATATGCTGGAAGGATGTGGAAATGACAGATAAGAAAAAAACTGCTTTCACTGTCCATACTTTCTCATGAAATAGGGAAAACAGAACATAAAGATGAAGATAAACCTACGAATCTTTTATTCAAAGCACAATTATACTCTACCGAAGAACTTCTTTGAAGGTTTAGCAAGCTGTAGTGAATCATAATTAACGTCCAGTTGAGTGTGATGTTGCGTGCAGAAATAAAGAGCTAGCATGAGCATAATTTAAAAAAGAGACATCACAGCAAAACAAGAAAGTTTGGAGCTGGGACAGGTTAGTACTTATTACTTGTGTGTATATTGTTTGCAGTAAGTATGTATACGAGTAAGGGGAACTCTGAGAAATGAGGAGATAAGCATAGCTGTTTATACGATCTTTCAGTACAATAATATATATGCCTCGGAAAATTCTCTTGCTGCAAGGAGTTGAAAGGGAGGCGGAGAATGAACTTGAGGGAAAGAAGTTATTAGTATAATAAAGATGCTCCTTTTTTATAATCTTGATAAAGAAGTATGGTACAGCTAGTCATTTATCTAATTAAGCAGATGAAGTTCTGGCCAAATTATTTGCTAGATAAACAAGATCTTTCTGGCGATTTTGGATAGGTACTGTCCATTTTGCAAACAAGTTGCTTTCTCTGCTGAGTTGCCGACATAATTCGTGAAGGGGAGTGCACCCTAACATCTTACACTGCATAAGGAGGTGACGACTATAGTGGTGAGAGATAAGGGGAACATTTTCAAAGACACGTCTGCAAAAAATTTCAGTGACGTAGGAAAAAAGGAGTTCATGTTTATGTATAAATGTTCTATAAATAGTTACATGAATTGCGCGATATGGTTTTAATCGGGGATGGACGTGTTGTTGCAGTTCCTAGAACATTCATAGCGAAATTTCAAAGTACTACGTATGTAATTGTGCCATCATCAACTCAATGCATGTATACTACTCAAAAATTTCTGGAGAAATAAAAATAATATATACACTTTGAAAACAGAGAAGCCGAAGAAACTTGAAAAAAAGTTGGTTTGTAAGTTGTTTTCAAATGAAAGTAGTTTACCTGTATAAACTGAGCACAGCGAATAGCATGGGAAGGTAGATTAAGCACCAGAAACACGGATGAGACAAGCAGTAAAGTTTTTGTAACACGGACTTCAGCCGCATTCGACGCAGGATGATGACTGCTCGATCCTTTCTCTCGCGTGACGGAAAACTCGGGCTCGGCTGTCACCCGTGATGGTATTGCCCTATGTTCTGAAAAGTGTTAGATAAACAACCATAGTCATTAATCAAATTTGCTAGTCTGCCTACCTGCTGGCCATTGTGTGCCTTTTGCCCATCTATGAGATTTTGATGATACAAAATGGGATTTCGATAACATTGTCGATTGAGGCATAACCTGACTCTGCCTGATATACAACATTACCTGATATAGATAGACTGGCTAGTATCACAATTATTCATTGTTTCAAAGCCCAACTTTATCGGTTTGAATAGTTATTAGTTATCTATATTGACTAATGACAAATTGAAAGAGTGAAAAATCTATAGTGTACGTATGTATATATAATCTATTTCGGTGAAAAATTACTTTCTTCCCATTTCATTCCCGTTCCACTGCCAAATCTACTGCCGGCAGAGGTCGATTTGCCAAGGATTTTGGGGGTTGCCTTAAGCGCTTCTGCTCTGTCCATCCTTTTAGTTGTTGTATTTAATCCCCGGATAATATCGGCATTACCAGGTGTTGAGGCGTTATTAAACTCGCAATTCTCAACGAGGCTATTTTCTTCACTGCCTGAAGAGGAAGACATGGCCTTATTACTTTGACCACTGGTTGTTCTGGTAGTGCACCTGCCGCTTGTATCTTGAAATCTTACAACTACTTTTTGGCTTTTAGAATTATATGCTTCTTCAAAATCGGATTCTAGGGAATTGCTTTTCCCGACTCCGTTCTTTTCAAGGAAATGATTGCATTGTTCTTCCGATAAATGCTGTCTTTTGCGACTGGAGCGTTTTTTTGTTGACGACTTTCTTTTGTGATGCATACCACCCTTATTGGAACATTTGAGGCTGTAATGATGATTAATATTACTAGCACTTCCACCAGACGTAGCAATAATATTCTGTCGTTGTCGCTGGAGCTTCCACACGCATATTGCAATGCGTACATTAAAGAAAGTAATGAGAAAAAACGGGATGATGAGTGTAACCACACTATCAAGGTAGTTAGCTATCTCAGAAATTCTAAAATAGTCTTTGGGAACAGAACAAATGTAGCCTCCCGAAAGGAAAAAGTCTTCATCTGTCAGATTTTTTTCAGCATCGTACGTTTTCTCCACACTGGCAGAAAAAGATTCTTCACTGCTGCTGGATTCTGGAGAGCGATAAGAAGTTCCTGTAAACACATAAAAGCAGAGAAAAGAAAGCTTCAGTAAACATGGCCGCTCCTTATTAGCCAGCTTAGGTACACATACAAGAAACCGACAACGCTAAAGCACACAGTTAAAATGATAAAGTACAACAAATATTTAGCGGCTCATGTGTTTATGAGTTTATGTTAAAGGCTTGGCAAAGATTAGACCACAATGCGCGAGCATATCGTTATTCATATACGAGGGGATATACATAACCGACAGATATATTCATAAAATTGCTACTTTTGTTCCAGTTGAAATAACGCTCAACCGATTGCGGATGTAACAGAATGATAGTGATTTTCTCACAAAGGAAATTTCAAATGCAAATTCTTTTCATTCTCATCTCATCCGTTTTGCTAATGGTAAAAGTTGGTTTATTCTTCGAGTTAGTTAAACATAGTATCTTCTTATTTGCCAGCGTAAACTAGCGGAAATGGTAAATATTAACCTAAATGAAAATGCGTTGGTGTTGAAATGCTTAGAAAAAGCATCACGTAAAGCAAATAAATAAAGTAGTTAGTCTAAAAAGAGGATGTTGGACGTAAGGTGTGTATTAGAACAATGTGGGTTCAATGGGAAGCTACGTAACTAATGAAAATTGTTTAAGGTTACTGCAATTCATCACATTTAAGGAGTGAACGATGCGATTTTTTCTCGTAAGTAATGTGTCAAATGATATGGTAATTTGGATTTATATACTTTATAACGTGTATACATTTGCATATTGTGCACATTGAGTTTCAAGTAGGTCGAGTTAAGGGAGTCCCTTGATTAAAGTAACATTATAGCGTTAACATCGCAGGAGACAGTATTGTTAAAAAGTTGGTTGCAAAATTATGTGATCCTTTTTGGAGTAAATTTGTAAATGAAATGGGTCCGTATGGGAAAGCAAAGTTCGTAAGTGCGAATGCAAAGAGTTTATAAATAGATGGAAAGCGTTAGAGGAGGGACAGGAGAAAGCTATAAAAGTAAATGAAGCTTACGAAATCCCTTGAGAGCCGTCCCATCCAAATGCAAACGAGTGCAGTTGGGAGACTGATTTTGGGTGGAGAAGTGAATTGATTTGTTGTAGGAATTTTGGCTTCCAGTACCACAATTTTGCACTTTTCCAAAAACATGTGTGTTTCCAACTCGTCTAACATCCTGCTCGTAGGAAGTTGCTAGCTTTGCCGTCGGGGTAAAAGGAAAACTTTCACTTTTTCCCTTTCTTCCAACCGGAAACGGGGGAAATGTAGAACTATCTTGAGATAGGTTATAGCTTCTCATTGGTGTCAAGTTCTCTCGATTTAACTCGTCGTAATCTTCCCTTCTTGACGACGATGGTAACTCAATCACTTGAGCAATCACCCAGGCATAGGAAAAGAACAGAAGTGCCACTCCAGTCAAAGCGGCGATGATTTTTCGTGCTTTTGAACGAGTACAAATTCGAGGGCGTGACAGTGGATAATGTACTGCCACATAGCGCTCAATCGAGAATGCAACTGTCAGGTAAACACTTATGAAACAGGTTACTTGACCCAGGTACATGACAATGGGGCACATGAGGCCGGAAGTTATGATCCCGCCATGGACACTTTCCAACCAAACAGCAAGTAAATTGACAAGAAATCCGGTGTCACTTATTGCCAACGCTGACAGGTAGTACGAAGCGCTTTGACTGCGGTATTTGGCATTCATGCAAAAAACGGCAAGAGATAATGAGTTCCCAAGCGTTCCAAAGATAAACAAAAGGGGTGTATAATACTTGTCCACAGTTAGAGCAGCAAAATACATTCTGTTAAATAGATAATAATACTACATAAGTTTTACGGTTACATCAAAAGTTTTATTATGTTACACCATAATCCAATGTTCTCTTAACTGATCTTAAGTTAAGTGCAAACTTTCGCCAAAGGACAATCATTTTTAAGTTTCTTAACAAGTTCAATATGCGTCGGTAAGCAATACAAAACATATGTTGCCTTTGGTTGAAATGCTACACAGGTGGTTCAGCGTTCAGCAACTTTAAAAGTAATGAAATGAATGAATAATTGTATTTTGTATAATCAAATTATGCCGGAAATTTTTAGTTGGATGCATCACGTATATTGCTTACTATCACCATCAAAGAGAAATGAAAGTTTGGATATACATATGCATATTCAAACACTTTGTATGGAAGATACATACATATAACCAAGTAGATTTATACGCAAATGTTACCCGGAAAACTGCAATTTCTAATTTCTATTATAGTCTAACTTTTACTTTATTGCTTTCTCCAATATTGTAGTTTATCGTGCTCCAGATCCCTTTTTCATTATATAAGTCTAATTATTAATTACACATACTTTTCAATCCAATTGGCTTATTTATTCCTTTAATGGATTATATTATGAATGAAGGGATACCGTAATGGTCTGAGAAAGGCTTAATTCATTCTATGCTACAGTCAAGAAAATACGTATACATCGATTCCTATGTTTGTATATATATTCACTTAAGCAAGTGAAAACAAGAATGCACATATATAGACCAACACAACGAGCTTTCTACATGTTTATTATATTGTGCAACATCTTATACTATCTGTATTTTATAATTCTATTGATGATAAATTTAGACTGCCATGAGTGCATGTCCCTATAAGACACAATGATGTAAAGTGCTTCAACACACACGAAGTACTTTTCTGCTATAAATATTCAACATTCATGTTAAAATTATATGTATTATTTAGTAAAATCAGTTGGTATGTTCTCAAAAGTGAGCATGCTTAATATTTCAAGCTTAAATTTTCACATGAGAGAAAGTCGAGGTCTGGCATAACCGCAATGTAATGGTTGCTATTTTTCTATTACTAAACCATGTATTTGTCTGCATAATCTCATCGTAAATCAAATAAAAATCCTCTCATAGTCAGTCAAAAATGCCTAAATTCAAGCTTCCTGTAATGAATATATTAAATCACGCATATACGTAATATTGGTATGACGTACGTGCGAAGCGTGTAAAAACGGGGATTGATATGTGAATGTGATTTACTTAACTGTATACCTACACATGGTGTATCGGTAAAGTGCTAAATACAAAGCATAAATTATACCCTACATATTTCATTTTGTTTTTATAGTTATAAATATATATTATAAGCTTTCAATGTGTTTCGACAGAATAATCTAAGAAGGGCACCAATGTTTTAGAGAAAGTTTGTATTTTCATCAAAGAAACACTTAAGAAAGTATCGTTTTGGCAAACAATTTCCTGACTGATACGTAGTTCATTTTATGGAATTTTGTGTCAAAACATTGATTTTAACGACCCTGAGTTCGCTTGTGATCATGACCGGACACTTTAGCGATAGCAATCAACGCAGATTTCGGAGAGCAAAAATGTAACTTGTTTTCAACGAAAAATAAAAACCATTGATGAATCTTTCAATGAATTCATTTTTACGTTTAGCTGGTATCAGTAGGCATAGCCATTTTATTAATGGGAAATACACAATGAAGCAGCTAGCCGATGCAATGCTTAATGTCTAGTAGCCACTTGGTTCTTAAGTAAATTTCACGTTGGGTATTCAGCTCACCAGCTAAGTTTTGTTCATTTCATAAACCATAACCCATTAAATAACATGAAACGCTTTCCTGTAAAATGCACACTTACTTTATGGTAAAAGAAATGTCGATTGAAAGCAAGTAATTCGGTAGGAAGAAATTGGAGCTTGTGAGACCGATAAATCATCAAAAGGAAAGTGGTGAAAGCACCATTTCATTTTGCTAAGGTAGGTAAATTGTAGACCTAATCAAAATCAAAAGTGAAAGTGCAAGCTAGGCACGTAGCACGTGCAGAAAGGTACTATATATTTAGGCACGTATTGGCTTATTTCAAAATCGGAGACGGATTCAGATTGTGAAAATGCCATTTCGAAAACCTTTAATGTATAATTGGCCAAGATGTAATTTGATTTACACGCATGCACGATTTTCCTTTGATATTTACCACATCCAAAGACAAAATTGAATGAAATATAATTAATGGAAAGAAACGACAAGATGGTTAGTAAAATTACGGCTAAACCTATAAACATTATTTTCACCAATGAAGAATGAAATCTTATGTTTTTTGGGAAATAGTACCTACATAAGTAGGTACATATATATACCTTAATTTTATCAATTTTGGAGAGAAATGTAACAACTAGCTGGTTGTAGAGAAGTTAAAAAGTTTCAATGCGAAGGGATTCGTTAGTTTTTACATGTTAGGTTCGAGGACAAATGAATGCATTAAAAAGTTTTTTCTTCCAAACTAACACGTACCGTCCACAATATAATTAAAACAGACGGACTTAGCTCCGTCGTTTCAAGAAGGCTGTATTATTACAACCGTTTCAACTAGTAGTCCGCCCACCATTTTAGTTGTTGGAACGATGCCATTCATAACCATATTGTCAACTTCCTTGAGTATTTTACTAATTATAAGACCCAGTCGGAGTCACTGATGGATAGAAAGACACTAATGTTGGGCTAATAGTTACATTGCTGGGAAGCATCGTTTTAAGTGGCCAATTCAAAGGAAAGGGACATGTTTTACGCGTAGTTGAGTTTTTGACCTTGAATGAAATGTTTGTGATCATTATTTTAGCTATTACATTTCTTTATAGTACCGTTCCGTCCCCGACGCCTATTTTCTCTTTCTGCTTTAGTTATTCCACTTTCAAAACAATTAAGAACTCTTTTGGGAACGTAACTTCAACCAAGCATCCCGACTTAGGATTCTAAAGTTTAAATGAAAATGAACGTGGCCAAATATTGCATCTCTCTAACATTCAATCTATTGCTGCTAACTCTACAGACGAATCAAATAAAAATGATGGTGAAATCATCAAATATAAATGGTCTAGACTGTAAAAACAGTAATTTGTTAGTTGATTAGATATTTCTAACGAGAGATTGCAAAAATCTATGTATTGCGAATGAGTTACTCTCGAGTTTACACAAGAATTTTATCCCATATAAGACTCGTAAAATAATTAAAGATTTAGAAAAGTTACATCTTTTCCCCCATTTCTAGACATTATAAAACCCGAAAAGTATTTTCGGCGTACATTATAAATGTACTTCAAACAAATAATGGAAGAAGCAACATCCTGTCAATAAATGTTGCACTGCTAAAAGTTTATGCTACGAAAGTAAAAGCCGACTGCTTTCACTGATTCACTTTCACGGTAATTAGAGATGAATGTTAATATGTTCTTTATATGTTATTTCATCTTTAAGGTGCAAAAGGCCTCTAGGTACATATCTACACATCATAGAATGTATAGTTAATATGGCAAGCACTATTCCCATTAGATTTATCAAATTAAGGTTCCCATCATTGCCTTGGTCTCTTGATAGAATACTTTAACTTGAATGGAATAAGGTAATTTAGCTCGCTTGTAACATTCCTATCTTTTATTTTAGTTAAATAACCTAAAAATGCTTATTTGCAGCGTTCACTTTCACCTACCTTTCAGCGAAACTGTCAGATTCTTCATTTTGCCCTGATGAGGTCTTCGTTGTATCATGAGTCGACAGTTCGTCCATGACTATGCTCAGGAGTGTCGGGGATGTTTTATTTGGTATTATTCAACTTTTGACTACACAACATATCCGCAATAATTATTTAAGTAATAATCAATGAAGTTTGTGTAAATACAGAATATAACATGCTTCACTTTCACTCCAAATTTAACACTGGCAAACCATAAAGAGAATTATTATAATTTTTATAAGCAGTAAGCTTTATCAGGTTGGCTGTTGGCTTTAGAAAATTTCATGTTTGTCTTCGGTCGTCACAAAAGCGCAACTGACGAGTAGGCTTGGTTGGTACTTTGTTCTTATGTGTAGCACTCTCTGCTTCTTTGCATTCTTTTTTATTTCATCTGCGCTTCGTAATACAGACTTCCTTTCGTCGCGGTTCCATATATTAGTATGAGGTTAACGTATATAATGTGCACTGTTCGTATTGTTATCAGAGGAAGGAAGACGTGGGCATTATAATATTCTTTATGGTTTCCACTGTACTTTGCGTTGTATCTTAAACAGTTTAGGAATGCTCTTTAACCTTGTTTGTTGTTATCAACTTTATGTCTAAATACAAATATTTTATACCTATATAACTAGTGACTAGTGAATATTTTATACCTTGGGACGGGAACGGAACGGGAATATTTTCTTATGCTTTGCTGAAAAGAATTCAAGAGAAAGTAAAAGAATTAGTCAGAGAAACAATTTGTGTAAACCATAATAAATGTGGCATTTCCCGCTATACTTTATAGATGAAAACTTAAATGGGCACAAGCAAAAATGGTATTTGTGAATGCATATACATGTCTTTTTTATTAATTCGTACCCTTTGAAACCGAATGAATGAGCCAAAATGAAACTCCTAGACTTCTGTGTACATAGACAAGTTGTATTCTATATAGGTACATATAATCATAGTATTGTTTAAAATGGTTGCTGTCTGTAAATGAATGTAGCGTCTTTCTTTAAAAGGAAATGTCATTCACCATTCTTCCTATAAGTACTCATAAATGTCACAACGAAAATTGTAAACTTTACACTAAAATGTAAACTGCCTACTAAAAATGTATAAGATATTTAAAGTATTGTCTTTTTAGTGATGTTTTATTTCTTTTCCGTTAGTAACACTCTTCAAGGTACAATCTTTGTACTGACTGAACAGGGAGTCTGAGAAGTTAATTCATTATTTTATTTAGTATAGCTTATAAATTTAGAGTAGTAGCCTGTTGTTTTCATTACCCGTAAATTGAAGAAATGTGCTAATGTTTGAATTCGAATTGTATGTAGGTACATATTATTATGTATTTTGCGTGATTCATCGAATAAAAGTTTGACATGTAAAAAATATTAAATATCTGTAATATCGTTACTGCTTCATTTTTTTAGGCATGTGTGATATATTTTTGTAAAAGAAAGCCATCAAAGTTCAAATAACCTTCCAATTCATCATCAAACACGCACGTACTGATTTATTTTCGTGGAACAAGCAATAACCTTATTGATTGTGTATAAAACAATTTTTCAAGATCGTCTTTCAAGGGAGAGTTCCAACCGAATTATACTTGTTTTTTTAAAATATCATATACCAAGCAAGAATATTCGAAATTGAAATTCCGAAGTAGTTAGGTAAATAAATACTGTTACTATTAATACATACATACACCTTTCACTTGTAAAAAAGGACAAGTATTGGTAGAGGGTAGAAAGGCAGATTTTCAACGAGTTTTTTCTACAGTATTCGATTATAGGTATTTTTTGTGATTGTGGTAATACTTAGATCGAAATCTATCAAATTCATAATAATATTGTGTGCAAACCTAAATTAATGACATATTCAGATTGGTAATTGTTTGAGTGTGAGTACTGAGTACATATACATAGATACTAGGGAGGCTTGAACCATAATGACAGTAATTTCCACATTAAATTAATCACTATTTACACTCATCATTTCTAGAATGAATACAAAGTGTCGTAGTTTAGTAATAATTACGTAGGTCAATTAAGTATGTATATAGTTGCAGATATTGCGTAGCATTTAAGAAAGAGGAAATTAAGGCTTCATTGGCAAAATTTACTAGGAAATT
Source organism: Coecobrya sp. COE2 (assembly GCA_027743765.1). Taxonomy (NCBI): domain Eukaryota; kingdom Metazoa; phylum Arthropoda; class Collembola; order Entomobryomorpha; family Entomobryidae; genus Coecobrya; species Coecobrya sp. COE2. The sequence continues at coordinate 5,612 of JAHZMV010003009.1, read as the reverse complement.
GAATGATATTCTTCGTACTTTGGATTTTTGTATACAAAGTACTCGAATTGAGTAATTGAAGAAAGCGAGTAAATATTGTGGACAGAGAAATATTATTTAGCTTATAGATTTTAAAGATCCATAACATGATAGTTTACATTGGTAATCGGATACTAGCTTTTATAACTTTTGTTTGTAGTATTTTATGTAAAGTAAACTCAATCAGTCATTCTATTTATTTTTGAATGAAGCAATTTCGAATTCTTGGCACCAAAAGCACTAAAATGTCATAATGAAGGCAATTATTCTGTACATTTGTTTCGGCACGAAATGAAATACATCAGAATTACCTACCTACTTATCTACGTTCATTACATATACTCCATGTGTGATATGAATAGTTATACTTACGACGTAATAATAACAATCCATGAGCCCGTTGTTGCTCTACTACTGCAAAATTACGGAGGCACATGCCACAGTCACATTATGAATAATGATTCGAAGTTAACAACGACCTTTGCTAACGAAGGTTAAAAGAGAAGTTTCGAACTCGAAGTTATTTTAAGTGAAACAAAAATGTTTGCATGTATCCTGCGATTACCGACTATGATAAAGGAAACTGGTGTTTTCATTAGAGTTCTTATCAAGAGACATTTTTAAAACATATTTCTTTACGCATTGCGCTGGATTTACAATGGATTTTATACTATAATCTAGTGTAAGTTTACATAATGCGCACATTACTACAAATAGACACAAATTCATTGTATTCCAAAACCTAATTTTCATTAGATCGGGTGGGAGTAATGATAAAACGGAGAGTTTGTATAAAAATAACTGATACATAACTATTACATAAATAAAATCTTGTTTAATCTCCATAAAAATCCATCGTAGGTGTATGTACGCTTTGAAAGCTCAATGTTTGTAATTCTTCTGTTCTTTCGCTTTGATCTTTCCCTTTGTTACTTCTGTTTGGACACTGCGGGATCAACTCAAAGAGTCAATTCATTCTATTAGATAATTATATTTTGTTTTATTCTGCATTTTTCAAATAAAACATAGTTAACAATGCTAACATTTTTAAGGTTGAAGTAGCATCCCCAAATCATACGCCTCTGCTTTTTCCAATCAAATTACTGATAAACAATGCAAAATGAGGCATCTCTTTATTACTTGGCAAATATGAATGTATTTTAAATGTGAGATTGAGTGCGGATTTTTACTGGGATTTTCCAATTCTTCGGAATGATCATATTAAGTGTTTCAGGGCTATTTTACTATGTGAATTATACCGACGATTTAGCGAGATTTGCTTTTAGCCAAATTTAAATACATATTGGTTTGTTGATGTGGACTATTATGCGTGCCTTTTTTGGAGTTATTGAAGTAAGTGTACTTTAATACAAGTAAATAATGGTTATCAAGAATAATGCAAAAGATAAGATTTGCGCATGGGTACGGCTTCTTTTATTGTTTTACATAAACTTACATTCGCTTTTATCAGTGGTGGGTTAAAACAACTAAGGAAGGAAACGAAATGTCAACAAAGTCAAACCTCAAATTTAAAAACATTAAAGTATGATACTGTATTGCGTCCGATGAAAAGGGGCTTGAATGAAAGCTTTAAGATCTTTGGAAAACATATATGTTTTTATGTTTACTATATATACATATGATTATTTAAAAATAACTTGATAGTCTTCTGTGGTGAAGGCAGTCATCAGCATCCAGATTCCGATCCAATATCAGTCTTAACTACACTCATCTCCTTTTTTACTTTGACGTTAGCTGGAGAACACTCTTGACTCTTTTGATACTTCATTTTGAGTCTTTCAAGATGAGATGGATATTGCCCCAATTCCGAATTATTCACCTCTGTCTTCTTAGATGGATTTTTTGGACATGTTGACTCATGCCTTTGAACTGCGTCTCTTCGGGATAAGCTAGAAATTGAATAGATGCAAAAAGTTTTCCTATTTACTTTCTGTCCAGATTGATGTAGCAGAACAGAATAAAATGAGATGAAATAAATTTGCTAAAATGTCTAACCTTTTGTAGCAAAACCTGCAATAGGGTTTCTCGTCACTGGTGTGTGCTAGCTTCATATGTCTGGTCAAATTGTCCTTCCTCGTAAAAACTTTTCCGCATACCTAAAAAAATGTAATAGAATCATGAGCCTAATTGGATTTTGTGATTATTTTTGTCCTATTTACAAATTATACGTGAATACTGACCTGACAATGCTCGCGTCTCTTTAAATGTTTGGATAGAGTATGTCTCTTCAGTTCACTTTCTCTTTTAAAGGTAACGTTACAGTCGTAGCCACATTTCAATAGTGAATCACTGTATGGGGGATTGTGAGAATTATTAGAATCGAGAAGTTCTCCTTCCTCCCACGGTCTCCAGTGTGGTCCACGTCCCGTCTCTCGTGTGTGAGATGCTAATTTTGGGAAAGCAAAGATTATTTATTGTAACAGTTATTTTTTTAAAATCCAACCATTGTTTGAATATATGCAATTAAACGTATGTTAATGTTAAGCAATTTCATATTTCTTTGCTTACACTTTTGTGACTGATTTGAAGAAGAGCACATAATTGTGCAAGTATTAGTAGCTATATTATTAAAGTTAGTTAAAATTATAATTGAATTTCAACGAAATTACAACTATATTTAATTCAAGGGTCAGTGATTTGATGAGCTCTGGATGCTTTCTGTTTCAATTATGGTGGATGGTGGAGGATAATAGTGGATGCGAATGTGGTGGCTCGGTAATCATATATCTTATCTGTGAAAGCTATGAATCGTAATGTACAGCGACGATGATTCATTTGATGACTACATAATATTTATGATAAGTTGCGAAATACGAAAGGGAAGAGAGGGTTGTGTTAAACAATCCAATGATTGCATATAGTTGCGGTGCTGTCATTTGTCATGATGCTTATAATTGAGCTAATAATATTACAATTAATAGTGTAGAAAGGAATTCAACTTTTTATTGCACACAACTCTGATTTCTACTTGAATATGAATTTACAAGAGCTATTACTCATTTGACAAATGGTAGATCTACAGGAATGCGTTTGGTAAGGTGATATTATATTATAGTAATAAAATTTGCATATGCATTTAGCTCAATAAACATAGTTCTTTCATCAATCACTAGAAAATATGTATGTGTGAAAAGTGAAGCAGTAACGTGTAATGCATTTAGGCTTAAGTTGTTTTGTTTGTTGAATATTTCCACTTTTGTTTCATTATAGTGTTCCACACTTCCTCCGGTTTATCATCACCTAATAAAACCTTGATTATATTTCTTTTATATTTTATTGCATTCAAATTTGTTAGAACACCACATGTTGAGGAGGTTATGAATAAAATTGAGGGTGAAAGTTATAAAATGATGCGCTGTGCACTTTCATTACTCACATTAATCATTGATGCTGAATCGTTAAAACCGAAATTATTTAAAAGTCAACAGATGTGACATGTGCTCAATGTGATATTTTTATATACCTACAAATAAGATATTTAAAATCCTCTGCTATTTTACTCAAACTCTTTTGAATACTAAAACTCAGTCAGTAACGTCAATGCCTTAAGGTTGTATGGAATATTCCCAAGCACAATGATTTAATAAATTTTTAATGCACATCTGCACATGAAACTGAATAATCATTAAATCATTAATGATTCCAGTATTTCAGTTGAAGAACCTTCATCATTTGATGTGTGTCATAAGCCACCGAACAGTAAAAGTCATCATTGCGGTGTGGGTAGTCCTTAATAAACTATATAGAAGCACACAGGCACATTTAATTTCTTCGGTTGATATTCATTTTATTTCCACTCAACTCATTATTGTGCATTTCCCTTTATGGCATTACTATTCTGTTTAAAATTCAATGGAGTAAGTGCTTCAATAGTGACCTAATGAAATGTAATTTATTCAGTCTGAGCATCATCAATTGTCATGCAGGCTGTCAAACAGCGATATTGTACAGACACATGTGTACTTCGTCCCGTATTAAACTGCACCTCCAAACTCCAATCTGTCTAAATATAAACAATGCCTTGTGGTGTACATGAAGCCTACAAAGAAATTAGATCAACGAAGGTCATCTCATCATCAACAAAGTTGATCAATCTAACTTATTTTTATGCTGAATAAGTAGATAATATTTCCCACATTTTCATTTCGGCAAATTCAATTGATTCGGACCGTGAGACCGTGGGAACGGGAACCCATTTCTGCAAACAACTTATCATCCATCACCCACCTTATCATCGTCAATATAACTCCACGCATGATGAGAAGATTTAACAAAACAAACAAAAGGATGTTTAGCGAGGAGGTTACTGGCGGAGGCGCAATATGAATGCATTTAAACATTACCTAAGCCAAGGTTTTTCATCCGTCACGTCAGTGTCAGTGCCTACTTCTACTACTGCTTACATGTGTACATACATGCAACAAGGAGTACGCTTTATTAAGACATCATGTATGTATCATTATCATCTAACATAATAATATTATCTACATCCACATCCTACTTGCTACCACATCATCACGAGGTGAGTCTGATTCATGAAATCTGAACCAGGTATGTTCGTGTAGATTTGTCCCCATAAAAGCATGGGAAAAGTAAACAAGAGCTCCTTGCAAAAATGTTTTTACACTGGAGGTGGACAGTTTGGCTTTGGACAAAAACTGGAAGCGAAGCGTATCTAGGTCATTTTCCATTTATCATCATGTAACAAGAGAATTCATATGCGTATCATTTATTAAGCGCTTAGAATACATGAATGAGCAGATAGACCACTGTAAAATACCAGGAATTTTATACTTGCTTCACATTGATGAACGGGAATAAAGGAGTTGTGTAACACGCAATTAAACTATTTTTAGGACTTTGTGTCATACTTTTACTTTGTATTTCGTAGAATTCTTTGTATCTTCTTTGAATATACTAAACCCATAACTCTTCCTGAGGAAGGTCTATGCATTATGCATTTATTTAAGGACATTCATTTATGAACAAAGGCAGCTTATCTCACTCAACTGATTGGAGAAATGACTAACTTTTTGCTGGCAAAGATCATACGAATATATACGTACATTTAAGTGGGATTAAAATATGCAATACCATTAAAACGTTTATAACATATTTCGTGTTTAAACTCCCCGATTTTTCAACGCAATGCATTAACTGATAACTGTTGACGGTGTAACCACCGTCCACAAATACCGATGCATACTATAACCAATGTACTCATACCTTATTTTTAACAAAGTTTCATCTGAATTGAGCGGAAACTATTTTATTTATATATTGGTTCACGTCCTGATAATGGCTGATAACCATTATTATTATCTCATCAAGCCAGAGATTCCACACAAAAAACTTTCTTTTGATGACCTTATATTATGATGATGCGAATGAACGAGACTGCTGGGCTATTCATGAGGGTTGGGTGAGTTGTGAGTTTGGATTGCAAAAACGTTGTTCTGTGTGACGATTTAGTTTAAAATCCGTTATCTGTAGTTATTTAGTTTATGGAGAACTTTAAAAGTTTGATGCACTCAGAAGTAAATAAGTACATTTAACTCGATTGTTGTTGGCAT
>JAHZMV010003008.1:0-13945 GCA_027743765.1 Coecobrya sp. COE2 | reverse complement strand
CTTTTAAAAATACAAGCTCAACACATGTATTGGTGGTGGACGAATCACTGAATAAACTGAACGATTATAAATACGAATTTAATACTAAAAATTGTTGACTAATTGTTGTATATTTGGATTATTGTAAACCATCCTCCGTGTTTCATGAGTACTGAAGCTAAATAATCCAAATACACGTATTTACTTAATTATTTGGTCAATAAAGTTAAGAACAGCAACCTTATAAATCGTATCTTAAACTTGACTATAACCCTACGTGACCAGAATGTCATTATCTGTTAGTAAAAAATAACCGGGCATACCACAGAAGTCCACTAAATGGTATCGATGTTTGCAAAATGTTAACTTTCAGTAATACTTGTTCATTGCCCCCTCTTATTTTTAAACGTTTTCAAGCTTTCCAGAAATTGCGCTAGTATTGATATCTGGAGAATTCGCAAGACAGCAGAAAAATAATGTAAAAGTAAATTATTAAAAACACTAGTTAAAATCTGTTTTACAGTTATAATGTTCAGCTTATCTGCAGTCTTAATTCTTATTTAGTAAAAATAGTCAGAAATTCCATGAAAAATTAATTGGAAATCAAAGGAAAGAATTGTGGATTATGGTGATTGGGAATTGGTTGTTAGGCTCAAATGTATTATAATATATTAAAGTATGTATATTAAAATTTCCGTGGTGGTTTGAGTGAGTGTTTTATGAAGCTCATTTTCACATCAATTTACATGAAATGTTTAAAACACTTGAAAGCTAAATAGATTAAATGTCTTGTAATATTAATTATTTCTTTGAAGTATATGTAGAACAAAAATATATAAAAACGTTATTTTTTCGAAGTATATTTCAGGATCAAACTTAACTGTGGAAATTTTTTGTGAATGGAACAAGTATTATAAATGCTGTACGTATTATAATGCTGAGGAATATGGTCTTCGAATGCAATTTAATTGTTTTAGGTACTTGCTTTTCAAGCTTCTTATCACAACACAACAATTTTTATTCATTCATTCTGCAAACTATATATCACGTTAAAATCGTTTAATTTGTAAAACAGAAATTAGTTGTCGCTGTTGACAAGAATGTCAGTGAACAAGTGAACTCATTTCAATACAACAATAGTTTTGTCCCAACGTTTAGAAGATTCGCAAATTGTAATTCTATCGTCATATTTGTGCAGCGATTCTCCAGTCCCACTTTGAAAAAAGGGTCCACAGTGTTTAGTGGTTTTTGCATAATTAATGTGTGCTTTTCCAAATAACGAGTCTAATATTTTATATTTAAAAATTGATTTAAATCTATTTGCTAGCATTATGTACAATTACACGAATATCCGACACTTTAGTTTAGTTTTGAGAAGGCTTGCTTTTAAAAAAAATGTTAGCTGAAACATGAACATTAAATTACATTTTTTAAACAACCAATTTCTTCCATCTCCCGACACATTATTTTTTCATCCTTACTTGTAAGATTGGATTATGTTAGAAACTGGTTTTGCTTTTTCCGAGCAAGTGTAATTCTACCTTAGATTTTGTACTCTTTTGACGGCATGAAAGAAATACTACCCATATTTGCAATTTCTACATTTATAAAGATTGGTACTCCTCAGAGAATTTGGAGTAATTATTTATTCTAAAACAGGAAATTAATAAATTTGAATTCGTTTGTTTTAAAACAGAAATTAAATTGTCCAGAACTTCAAATACCCAGGGATGGATTTGTATGGCAGGACTTTAGTTTAAAAAATAATAAAAAATATTGGAAAATGTATTATTTACATTTCTCCTATCGATTGAGTGCTGGGTGTATTCCAGATATATATACTTCTCGGATAAGATAAGCAAATACGTCTGTCAGTCAATGGCTAACAATTTGAGTATTTTTATTTTATAAACACCTCAGCGTTCAGTTTCCGAAAATATTTCCAATTTCCAACAGGATTGGAATTCAAAGGCTGACAGAAACCTTTCCAATCTCAACCTTTTATATATCTATTGTAGTTTTTTGCACCTAGAGATGTGAAATGTAGATTTCGTACTAAATTGACAAGACTGGAGGATTGATCAACATAAATTATACATGGAACAAAAATAAAATTTACCTGTTGCAATAAGAATGCAACTTGAGAGTACAAACATTTAAAAAGGCGTATAAGACTTGCATATTATTTCTATATTTAATTATTTAATTACATTATTTCTGAAAATGTAGTACTGGTCGATAGATACTGTGTTTAATTCAAATGCTTATTAATGAAATAATAACATACGTAGTCGTTTTGATAAAGGTTGCACCAATTTTGAGAAGACATATCTCTCAGACCATTTGACTGATTAAGTCCACATACATGTCAACCGGTAGACCAAGATTAGGGCTTTCAAACGACATATTACACGCATCAATATTCGTCACCATACCAGAGTTAGGACATCGGATACCAGTTATTACAAATTTTGTAAGACCTTATATTATTGTTTGAGCTGCTTTCTATTAATTTTTAAATGGTCTCCCGGGAACTCGAAATCATCTTTTTGTCTAAAGGTGATTAGATTCGAAATCCTTACACTTCAAGCTATGAGATGCTGGAAAAAAATATGAAATTCTGTTGTGGGTGATTAGAAAAATCACCCAATACAGGAAAACCCAGTCGCCTATTTGCAATAAAATATTACCTGTGAAGATTATTGCCATTAGCTCTCACAGGGTGTGCGTCTTGGCATCGTAACTTTTTACATGAGTTTAGGATAGTTGGGGCTGCGTATCCCAAAAGCTAGAAATTTTTTGAAATACGCATTATGGAATTTCAGACCACATGAAATTGAACGATGGAATTTTCCAAACTGACGAAAATTTTACAAGTCTTATGTCTTACATCACCAGAGGGAACGTACGTGAATTATGGTCGGATAAATGACACCATCGTTTTCATAACTATTAACTTGTCCCATTTAGCCACTCTTTTGATTCTTTAATTGAAAAAGCCATGTATGGGAAGAGGTATAAAACGAGTGACGTAGAGAAAAAAGTGAAATTTCGTGGTTTAGGAATCGAGGCCCGGTATTCTTCTCCAGAGGCATTTGGTTATTCGAGCCAAAGTGGAAAAGGTGTGTAAGGGTCCAAGGTAACTACATACAAAATTTTAACTGAATATGTCAAGCCCTTTTTAAATGAGAGCGAAACAAAATTGGTGCAACCTTTATCAAAACGTCCTCGTACTCTTCATTGAATTTAATTCAATAAAAGATGGAATAAAATGTGGAGGTAAATAGGAATTGAAAAAGAATTTCTTGTGCTGGAATATCATTGTCCGGATTTTTTATTTGGTTGCCAATATTGACAATAACAAACATGCTTTATTTTATTTTAACTGAATATGTCAAGCCCTTTTTAAATGAGAGCGAAACAAAATTGGTGCAACCTTTATCAAAACGTCCTCGTAAACGTATTGATGGCAAGATTAACTTAAAAAAATAATTTAATCATATATATTGAAGGACATCAAATTAGTCATATAACATATATATGTTAGTCATTTCAACTTTCTTGCTTGTGATTTGACACGGTCCCATTTTAATTTCTCACCCGGGCGAAAAGTACAATGAAATTGGGACTTGTCGTGGGTTCATTTGTACAAAAACCAACCAAGGAATCCAAATTTTGATCGGCAGTTTTCGCTTTCGCAAACCGGGCTGAAAATTAGAGCTTTTCAATTTGTCCATTTACTACAATTTCTTTTAATTTCCACTAATCCTTTGCCACACAGGTTTCTCTGCTGAAAGGCATTTTATCCCTTCCGAAAACTTTTGAAAGTGCCTCACTTCCTTCAGGATTTAACCCTACAGTGTGGATTTTACAATAAGGGTTTTGGTGAGCAGTTCCAAATAAAGCAGCAGAGCAGTTTTTACCTTGACTATCAACACGTTAGGAATTGCGTGTCCGATGACGTGGTTATGATGATTAGTCATTTAACAACATATTAGAGTTTACTCCTGAATTATAATAAATCTATTATTTCAAAATCTTGGTATGACCAAACCAGATTTTAACATTTAAAAAAATACTTTTTTGGCAAAAATAATTTGATGAATGGTAACGTTTTGCTTTACTAAATAACACGACAGATTTGCAACTTTGCCTTCTTTAAATTATGATATTAAATAAAATCCAATGAGTTGCTTTCAGCCAATATTCTAAATGTTTCAATTTCGTGTTTTATGCTGACATTCTATTGCAACGTAATGTTTTGTGTGCAATTTGGGATAGATAAGAATCATCCAAGCTTCTAAAATGAAAACTCGCCATAAAAATTGTAAAGCATGAATTACAGTTAATCTTTTAGGTTTCGGTTTACATGAAACTTAACCCCAACTGTTACATCAAGAAATATGATGATAAATAAACTTCAAGTAAAATCTTTCCTCATAAACAAAAAAATCCACCAAACGGTGACTACCATTGAAATATACAAACTTTCAACTATTTTGAAGATCTGCCTTTATTTATGTATATGCTTTCCAGATAAAATATTCGAATTGTTATCAGAATAACTAAAGAGATATCATGTCTCGAAAGTAATACGTAGCCGTTGTCCAATTTAATAAATACTCAACGAATATCACTTTCTTCAATGCAATAGGTCAGATACTTTTCAACCATATAAGTTCAAATTTGTGGCTTAAACTTCCTTCATTTTGTCTGCTAAATTAAAACGTGTTTTTACCATGGACTTGCAATTGCTATTATCCTTCATTTAAATATTTTTAAAATAACCTCATCAATATTTTAAGAAACATGAATGTAATTAATGCATTGATTAAACCATAATTGTTGTTTATTTAATTAACCATCTTACCTTACCGTAACAATAATTGCAAAATGAGTTCCCTTAAACCAGAAATAGTAATTTTCACCAATTTAGTTATTGCTTCCTACAATTAAATACTAAATACTATAGTGAAATAGCCCGACAAAAGTAACTAATTTAAGAACAAAGTTTATTTGAATTTTTTTAAAGCTCAAATTTATTTATGTTTTGCTAAAATCCACATTACTCTCTACAGTTGCAAATATAAGTTGATTAAATCGTTAATGTGTATATTAGAATGATTAAATTAATCGCGGAGAAAGATTAGAACCTAAAATTAAATAGGTGAATTGTTTCAAGGTCCATTTATTTTTTACATGGTAACAAGGTGTACTGTACGCCCCCGATCATTTTACCGTACAAGGTATAATATTTCCGCTAGAAACATTGTACATATTATATAAAACATTGTAATGTAAATAAAGAAAATTAGACAACAACATAACAAAACCTAAATGATTTGTATGGATTAATCTTATATGTATCTGTGTTCATCAACTATCCTGATACTGCTACAATCAGTTTGAAAATTAAAATATAAATATTTTAATTCTACCATTTTCAAAATTTGCGAAAGTTAAATGATATTAATTCTAGAAGTCCAGGCTAGGCGATCTTTAGTAACATAGATCATCAGAGTGGTTCTGTTCGTAGTAATCCAAAAATTAAAAAATTCCAAAAGTTAAAATTTCAGGAGACCCAATTTTTGAAATATAATGTCTAATATTTTGATGAAATGAAGTATGTACTTTTTCACTTGAAACTGATGAGAGAATTTTATATTCAACCTGAAATTGCAAAACGGAATTTTTATGCAACTTTAAGTCAGCATTTCTGCCACTGTATGAGTTATTATCCTATATGATGGCAGAGTTCAACAGTTCTGATTGTCGATCCAATTGACCAATAAACTACCACACGACAAGAGAATTACATAACAATGATTAATGTTTTATGGTCAGAGGTCCTTATTTGTGGAATAATTTAACTAATCATTTGAAAGAGTGAACTTCCTATATGGTATTTAAAACGAACCTTAAGACTTACCTACTTGAGAAGACTGTAATTAATTTTAAGGACTTAGTGGTACTTATTTAATGATATTGTACTGTTAATGACGATGGAAATGTAATCGATTAATTAATATCTTGCCTGGCAAGTTTTCATTGTATGTATTATGGAATGAGAATGATTTGGAAAAAGAATAAATGGACCCAATTAAATTAAATGAAAATATAATTAATATTTGAAGGATCATTTGCATAACGAATTCTAACCTGTGGAAAGTTGACTCGTAACTATTCTGAGACGCTTCCCAATCTTTTCAACATTCTGGTAACTGTTAAACTGAATATTCCGATGTATAGTTAAATGTAGCATAGTGGAGCGGAGTGGTCAACCGATAAGCAATGACGAACGGATGCTTCAGTACTTAATTGTCCACTACTGCAAATTCTCTCTGGATCCTCGGTTCCCACCGTAACTCACTCCGCTTCCAAAGCAACATCCGCTAGATCCAGAAACTCCTCTAACCAGAAAACAAACATTAAGAACTCCTCCGCCACAACCTAAAGAGAATACTCGCTGCAGCATTTCCAACACTAATACTTACAATAGAATAGATTAAATCCAAATTTGTTTAATTAACTTTAAAATATTTTCTATTTCACAATAACCATTTTAATGATCTTTTAAAGAAAATTGTTAGTTTGCCTTACAAAATATATATTCTCATTTAAATTCTTATTAATTTCTTCCGTCTGAGTTAAATTTCTTATCTTTCCCCTACAAAGTATTATACGTTTTGTTTGTGTTTAAAAAGCCTACCATCCACCGGTTTAATTAAAGGTGTGCATAATCTTATTACGTTGAATTTACTTATCACCATAAAAAGTATTCTTGCAAAGTGATTTACTGTATAAATAACATGAAAAAATTTCTTCTGAATAAAACTACATTTCAAACACTGCCACAAATCCCTAATATCAGCACAATAAAGTTGACTAATTGTATATTTGGATTATTGCACGTTATCCTTAATGAGTTATGAATACTCGAGCTAATTACTCCAAATGCACGTATTTACTTATTTATTTTGTCCATAAAGTTTTGACCAGCAACCTTATAAATCGTCGGATTATCTGTTAATAAAAAATGAACCCGCATACCACAGGAGTCCACTAAACGGTATCGATGTTTGCAATATATTAACTTCCAATGATATTTGTTAATTGCTCCCACTTATGTTTAAACATTTTCAAGCTTTTCTGAAATAAACGTCTGGAGAATGGTCATGAAAATATACATTTTTTCTCCCATTACTTCCACCATGGTTCTCGTTTTCCCGGAATCCAAATTATTAATCATTAGCCTCTTTTATTTCTTTCTTCAATTCGATAGAGTATTTCGTAACCGTTCTCAAAGTTCAATGGGGGCACTTCTATTCTGAGTGGCAAAGATTTTCTGCTAAAGCGTCATTTTGTATTAAATCTGCAAAATAATCATCTCCTCTGCTCTTAACTACTGCAGAGATAAAATAATATAAGGATAAATTAATCCGTAAACTCGGGACGTATCGGTCCGCATCGGTCCTGTGTCCGTGGGTTTGAAATGTAAATAGACACTAGCACAAATTTTGTTAGACCTCCCTAAATAAAAGTATATATTGTCTGAATTTGACAGCATAAATTAATTTCGCGTCAGATTAAAATAATTAAGTTCAAATTTAAGGTTTGCTAATTTATTTACTTTAATTCATCTTACGATTATTATATGATTTTCACAAGTTATACGTCGCAAAATTATATACTGTGCGTATTTTATTACACTATAACATAAAGGTATGTACCTTTTGTAGATGACGCAATAGTTCGAGATCAATATGCGAAACTTTTTCGACTTCGAGATGTTGATAGGTTAATTATCACATAAACTGGAACTTTTCATATTGAATTTTAAAAAATATTTTTTTTGAAACACCTTATTTGTTTCACGTTTCAGAATAAAGTTCTAAATTATTATATTTATAAACTATTGAAATGTATTAATTATATTTCTGGTAACAATTAAAATGCTACAAACAAAATTTTGAGAATAAAAGCGAGATGAAAAAATAAATTTGATTGTGTATTAATTTCTTCAAGATTTTTATATACTGTTGAACTAATCGTAAGTATTCAACTAATTAAAACGAACTAAGGAATTGGAATATTAATTAGCTTAACTAATGATTTTATAAACTGGTGTCTATCTGCTGCTATGTAATTTTTTGAATGAGAATCTTTCCAACCATTAGCTTCATTTTATAGGAGAGCAGATTGGTGAAACAAAATACATTAGTATTATTTTCTTTCCACAATCGTTTGATAAACCGACTTGTTTAATGAAACACTGTAAAATTTATTTTGGTTAATTAATCTTCCCTCCTCACTACAAGAATTGCTTGTTTAGTTTTGAGAATAAAAGTCTGAGAAAATACGAAATTTTGTCTTGTGGTCAGTTTTTCTTTATTTCTATCTACTATTTAACTGACTGGTCAACTAACTAAAGCCGGCTTAGGATTTAAAATGTTGATTATGTCAACTAACTATATTATAAATTGGTATCTAGCAGCTATGTAATTTTTAAGGAAATTCTCCCTGACCAATAGCTTTTTAATCAATAGTTTCGTAGAGGAGAGTTGCTGGATGCAATAAAAGGCTGCAAACTTGTGTAAACAAATTTCTTAACTACTACGTGGCAAAACCCTAAATTCCTTTTGCTTTAATTAGTTTTCTAACCTAATCGCAACAAATAATCGAGCAACAAGTTTCACTTAAACTTGAAGTTTATCTATTGATCATGTTTATCAGCGCAATCAAGCAAGCAATCAAATATTAAGTAAAAAGAAATAAATTACACAGCTAAATTTCGGACCTAAACACAAAAGCTGTTTATCTATTTTATTTGGAAAAATTGAATGTTATCGCAAAACTCGCAGGGCTCCTTGGATGGTTTTAAATTCATTTATGGAATCTTGGTGTGATATTTAATTACAAAAATGCAAGTTGTGGTATATTTGTGGATTTGTAATTAAGGTTGATAAGTTTCCGTAGGGGATTGCTGAGACAAAGTTAATTATATGTAAAAAGTTATATTGAAAATTACGTCGTGGTTCGCAATATTGTTTAATAAAATATTACGTTTTCGATATTAAGTCAAATGCTAACGTATACGTTCAATAAAAATACTACAACATCTGAGATGTGATCTTTCTCAAATTACAAATAAAAAATTTTAATATAAAAAAATTACCTGACATTCTTCAAATAAGTGTAATTCTATCTTAATTTTTGTACTTTTTTGACAACACGAATAAAATACTACGCATGTTTCATGTTTTATGCTAAAAAGATTTATTAGGTACATAAGGTTGAGGATGTTTATTCACACTAAAATTGATAATTGATAACACAAATTTTAATTATTTTTAGCTTTATAATAGTTTCTGTTTTTCTGTCAAGTAATATTTATACCCACGATCGCCAAAGACTAATTTTATGCCAGAGTTTATTTAAACAATTTTAGACGAGTTATCTATCTGAAAAGTAACTACAATTAGTTATAAGCGCTTTTGCATTTTAATGATGATTTAAATATTTTGTTTTTAACCGTAATATTTACACGTATATACATTTAATCGAACAATCGCGTCCGAATATTTGAAACGGGTACAGATACATTTAATGCGACTTTATTTATTTAAGGAGATTTTGTTACATATAAGAGTTTAATACCAGTGATCAGAAAATTGAACCGAGTTTTATACTTCTTCCAACCCAGATGTGAAATGGGTTTCGAATATGTGATGGTAAAAACAATAGTATATGCAACAAACAAATTTGGTTGAAAAAACGTCGTTGAACCAAACAAAAATTTGCTTTCTTCAGTATTCTATGATTCGATTGTGCTTATCATGTTGAACGATTAAACTGTACTTACTAAGCTTGTAATAATATGTTACTGCACAACCGGATTCTTATAAATCGGCGATAACACTATTCTTCTTGGTTGAAAGTAACTTTGCACTCTATTTCATTTGAATTAAGAAAAAATGCACTATTTGAAGTCTTTAGTACTTGAGTTTAGTTTATTTTGAAGGAATGAATTATTATTACTGAAGTAAATATGCCATTCAGGAATCATTAAACATATTTTTATTACTACGATAACTCCAATTATTCAAGTGTTTTTGCAAACAGAATTCTCGAAAACGCTGAAACAGCAGAGAAATCAATACCTGCAAACCTGTAGTTCTGCCACTGCAACATATATTTTTGTTTATGACGGGACAACATAACAATTTTGATTTGCAATCTGATATTGGCAATAAAATTATTACAGCATACATTAGGAAATCAATACTCAATACTTACATATTGCATTCCTGAAATGGGGAAAACCGAAATCATAACTATTTGACCATTTTTGAACAATAAATGTTAGCTGTTGAGTTACAAGTCACAGGAAGATTAACTTAAAACCTATTGTTCAGAACGCACAGGCGTTCATCAGTTAATATGTAGCGTCAAATAATCATTGTTAAGTTTTTAGTACAATTCAGCTCAATTCTCAATGTTTTTAATACAGCCCAATTCTCAATGTTTTTAATGCAGCCCAATTCTCAATGTTTAATTCATCCCAATTCTCAATGATCTTAATAGAGCCCCCATCTCAATAGCAGACTTTTTGATAGCGCTTTTTTCTCAATAGCAATTCATTAGCAATGACTGTCTTACTTTAATTGTTGAAACTTGTAACTTTCCGTTATCCTCATTAACTGGCATTGAACTTGTACTTTTCCTTCAGACTGTTTTTATAGTAAGTAGTAAGCGCATCTTTCTCAAACTGTTGTAATTTTCCGTTGCACACATTAACTAACGTTCAACTCCATAAACTTCTTTTCTTTTGTTAAGCAATGTTATACTTCTTACATTCATTCTTTTGTTCACCAATTTTGTACGTCTTACATTCGTTTCCTTTGTTAAGCATTTTTACCAATTACCATTGTAACATTTTGTCTAATGTTTCACCTTTTTACCATTGTAATATTTTATGCTAATCTTACTTCTTTGTACTCATTTTCTATAAAGGAAAGTGACAACCTTAATTCTTTGCCCATTCTTCTCTTTCTGTTCACGCTGCACACAGCAGTCATTTTTGCAAGAATCTCGGATACACACAAGGTCCAGATTCACATTCATTCTCTGTACAATCAATTCATATTTTACTGACTCAAGGTTTTCCAATCATTTCTTACAAATCAATAAATTCCAAGTATATTTTTATTTCCTTTTACCAGTAATCCTACCGCTGCTCTTACACATTTTATTTAGTCATTTGCTACGCATTTCTAATCAAATCACTCTCAATCCATAATACAGTTCAAGGTCTAAACACCCCATTTTAACCATTTTTACTTATCATTTTATCATCTTCATTTTAATTTATAACAAAGAGTCGTTGGCTCAACCAACGTGGACTTAACTGAATTATTATAAACCTATTATTTCAATTTCTTGGCATCTTCTCGGTTTAGTTTTTAAATTTAGTGAAAAATACTTTGGACAAAAATGCTTTGATAAAGTCAACATTTTGCTTTATTAACCCACCTGAGATATTTCCAATGTTGGTTTCTTCATATTATTAAGTTACATAAAATCCAATGAGTCACTTATATCAAATTTTATCAAATGATTTATATGAATTAATTTTGTATCCGTGTTCGCCAATTATCCTGCTAGATTCAGTATGAAAACAAAAATAAAAATATTGCAATTCTAGCAATTTAAAAGTTTACGCAAGTTAAACGACATTCCAGTTGTCTAGGCTAGACGAGCATTAGCAACATAAGATTCTCAGGTTGCTTCTGATAAATGTCTCTGGAAATAAAAAACGGAATAACAATTTGGAATTTACATAAATAAAAACAGCAATGGTAAAATCCGCAAATAATTATTGTTATAAACCGTGTTAATTACCATGTGTGTTTTGAAATATCGGTGTCCACAGGTGAGAAGGAAAGAGACGAATACAGTATATATTAGCTTCAAAATGGAATCCCAGAATAGGAGGATTGATTGCACACAATTACTGTCAACAAAATATTTATTAGCAAAATAAACAATTAAACCCAGTTTTCAAAACTTTCTATAATGAAAATATAAAGCAGTCTCACCTAAGGCGTAATGTGGCTTACTCGTATACAGTAATTCAGATTTAGTTGGTCTATTCACTTCGGATATTTTGAAAGAATATATAATATTGGCCCAGCTCGAATGCAGTTTACATTGCGAGCCCAAGATCACTCGACTGGTCAGAAAGGAGCAATGTGGATTAGAAAATACTGTTCTCAGACCTTTACGTCTCTTCCACCAATATTCTAGCAGCGTGCGCGAAAAGTTTAAAATCACTAAACCATAAATGAACTTGTGATTGGTGAGTTTGAGTTCCCACAGCCACGTCAAATAAACTCAAGAATCAAAAAAATTTGAAAGCTGATTGATATTGGACGGAAAAGCGCCAACGGAAAAGCCGAAGTTTTTCCCAAATATTTGTTGAAAAAATAAAATTACATAGGTACGTTTTGTTATATTTTTGCGTTAAATTTAGTCCGTCAACTTATGTTGAAAGAAAGAATAAGTATGCCGTTTTCCTGAGATGCTCTGGAGCATAACTAAATTTTATTTGTAAATCACTCGTTTAGTATGATTGTATTGCTTGTAAAAATTGCATAATAAAATTGTAAAAATTAAAAAAATTATAGCAATAAATTGGAATGCATCTCTATCAACTATCATAAATAAAAAACATTAATAAATCGCAATATACCTTGTAAAATCTCAAATACACCTTCGCTTAGTTTTATTTATTTTGGAAATTACAGTATATCACCTTACCACCATATTTTTTGTATGATTTTGACGAGGAAGATTTATTAAAGGCACCATTGATGTAAATTTAAATGTTAGATGGGATGATCGGTTCATGGTATTAGAGTTGAATAAAATTAAAAAAAGTCAGTTCAACCGTGATGCAGTTTTTCTGGAGTAGCATTCTTGATAATTAGTAAAGTATAATCATGACTCTTCGAAAACGTTTGACGAAAATAAATAGCTTACGAAAGCAGTTCTCTGATGCCATCGTACATCATTCGATTTAATTATTTTATTCGTTTCCAACAACTTATGGTTTGAGACTAAGACTAAGAAATTGAACCACTTTAAGTACAAATTATTATTTAAATACAAGCTATTAGTAAAAATGTTAAACTAACTTGACTAAGATTAATTTCATGGATTCTGATCTGCTAAGCATTCTCAATAATTTTACTATGGTAAATTCACTTATCGACATAGAAACCATTCCTGCAAAGTGATTAACTATGGAAGTCACAGGATAATATTTTCTGTTAAATAAATCCACACTTCGAACACTGCCACAAATCCCTTACATCAGCACTATGTTGACGAATCGTGTATTTGGTCATTGTAAAGTATTCTCCAGGTTTTACGAGTACTGGAGTTAATTAATCTAAACGCCCATAATTGCTTAATTATTTTGTTAAGAAACTTTAGCACAGCTGCCTTATGGATTGTATCCTAAACTTAAAATATCCCTACACCAGTATTACGACATGACCTGTTAGCAAAAAATAAACTCGCATACCAAAAAATCCAATGAAGGGTATCGATGTCTGCAATATGTTAACTTTCAATTATATTTGATAATCTGCCTCCAGTTATATTTAAACATTTACAAGCTCTTCAGAGATGCCTTTCGTATTGAGAACTGGAGAATCGACAAGACAATTTATAATTGTAATATCAGTTGTGTTTAAAAAAGTAAACAAAATGGGAGACACTAGGCCCATACGTTTTCATGGATCCTGTGCAGACTGGCTTCTGCCCCGGGTAAAAATCCAAAATGCACAAAATTGTTCCGGCGTAGTACAATATTTATTTTGAATAAAATAAAATTTTGGATTTAAGTAAGGACCAGTCTAGAAACCTCATTATATTGACATTTTAGGCTGAAACTTATGAT
>JAHZMV010003007.1:0-21201 GCA_027743765.1 Coecobrya sp. COE2 | reverse complement strand
ATTCGTTGTTAAACCTAGTAGATATATTTTCTCCATTATAACCGTTAAACAATATCTACCTTATATTTGACTTCGTGTGTATTTTTACAGTGTCTTCATTTCATAAACTGGTATTAATAACTTGTTGTGATTCACATTGTTACAGACCATATTTCCATTTTTGCACCCTGTATTCTTTCTAATAATCAGTCGCGTGCAGATGCACTTCCGTTAGTTATAATTAAATTCCTTCAGTTGTCGAATACTTCAATGTTTGAAGCAAACAACCATTTGACGGGTTTCTTGACAGTATTTGCAGGTTAACGATCTCGGGTTAACATTACAGACGATTCACACAAAAACCCTCAGACTGACGGCTTGACAGACATACAGATGTAGAGTGTTCTGATAACACCAACATATGAACCTTGATGCCAATGTACTATTATATGGTTCAGCCGAGGACTCCCAAAATCCATAACGTGGAATTAAACGCTACTTCGATAGGATTGGTTGTGGTAGTATATATCGCTTCTGGTTATAGTTAATGCAAACGGCGATATTCAGTAATGAAAAGGAAAGCTTGCAGCGTGGATCGTCATAGCCTGTCTAGGAATAATTTTCGTTGTCAGTGTACCAAGTGAAGAGACGAAAAAACTCAGGAAAGTGTAGCCTGTGTAAATACATACATTATGTATTAGGGAAAGAGTAAAAACTATTCTCTCACTCTTTAACAATTTCCGTTTTTATCAAAAGGAGCGAGGTTAGCAAAAATGGACGAGAAAATGCCATCTCATTAGAATTGGAAATTTATTTCAACATTTTCCTTCTGTAAACAAACACAAATGTTGCACCGCGTATGGATAAATCTCTGAATCTTTACTGCTTCGTTTAAAATAATCATTAACTGTACTCGCATCAGATACATTCTAGGAACGTTAGTCCTTGGCCCAGGTTAACTTAAGTTACGATTCTATCGGTGAGAAAGGTAAATACAACCTTCACAATAGAAGTCTTTTTTGGATTATTGTCAAAACTGGCAAACCTTTATCCTTTTTTGAAAAGCAAACAAAATTAATGCAGAAGGTGGCGAATTTTAAATGAATGAGTTTCCTGGATTGGGTACTTTCAGAGGCAGTATTTTTAAACAGAGATTAGACACAACACACAACTAATAATAAAGCACTAAAAAGTTCTTTTACTAAAAATATCATTTAGATTGTTGCACATGAATTTAATTATCTTTAGCTCTATAGCATAAAACGATATGAACAATGAATTGTGACAACATTTATTGAAATCATAAGCAAGTCATTAGACCAGAAATGATAATGTAAAAGGTAGCATGACTTCCTGAGTCGTGATTCATGCAGGTGGAAAATCTGTTCAAGCTCCGATATGTAACCCACTAATTTTAAATGAATGAGTTTCCTGGATTGGGTACTTTCAGAGGCAGTATTTTTAAACAGAGATTAGACACAACTAATAATAAAGCACTAAAAAGTTCTTTTACTAAAAATATCATTTAGATTGTTGCACCTGAATTTAATTATCTTTAGCTTCAATGAAGGAATTCTCCATTCAATAAAAATGGAACAATCCGCTCTATAGCATAAAACGATATGAAAAATGAATTGTGACAACATTTATTGAAATCATAAGCAAGTCATTAGACCAGAAATGATAATGTAAAAGGTAGCATGACTTCCTGAGCCGTGATTCATGCAGGTGGAAAATCTGTTCAAGCTCCGATATGTAACCACCTTTTACATTATAAAATATATATAGGAAATCTGTGTGACTGGTATGCAATCTGCAGTGAGTTATGTCAATGTGTACTTGCTGGTGGATGGATCGTTGTGGTATTAAACAGCAAGTCAGAGTAGGTAAGCAGCACATCTATCTGTCTGACGTCATCAGGTTGCTGCGAGATTAATCAATGCTAATGTAACCAAGCGAAGCGTGCTTCATTATATTCTATAATCCCACCAACAACACACCGTCATCAGTAATTTTCCTTTGATATTGGATCCTTCTTTACTATATGTTGTATGAAGTGCATGCATATAACTTTCACGTATAAAATTTCCAAATATACCCTGGATTTATTACATAGAAGTCTTCGTTTCATAGCAAAGGGAAGGTTGACAAAACAACCACTTTTGAATGCATTTTACAAGTATATTTTCTTTCCTGAATAAATATATATACTACTGCGACATCAATAGAGAACGAATTTAGATTCATCGTGATATGATCTTTTCTGTTTCTCTTGTGCATAGAGATAACCGAATACGTAGGTGCCCCTTTACATTACATTTTACAGAAAACCAGCAACCACCTATTTCATAGTGGTATTGATGCTGTTAGCTGAAAATGAAACATCAGCGGGTGTTCACACACAGACACTGTAGTGTGTCTGTCTGTCTGCAAGTTGTGTCATTGTCCCCCAATTTTTACTGTTGGACGCATGTTCATTGTATCGAGGCGTACGAACCTGCACTTTTTAACTTATAAAGGAAATCTCAATTTTACGTTTTTATATTGATACTTAAAATTCTGATAAAATATTTAGCAATACGAAAATATATGCAATTCTTGCATGCCAAATTAACCAACATATTATTACAAACCTATTCAGCCAACGAATTATTATTCAACGAACATATTAAGTACAGAAGAACTATAAAGTACTTCAGCTACTTATTTAAGAAGTTTTTACGTTTATTTGAATTCACTTGAACTATACAGAGTCTATAGAGGACATGAATCACTAACTTCTAAATTTTCTTGTTTTTCAACTACATACTCAAATTTACTTTGGATTCTCTTTAGAATGTTTGCTTTGGAACTTGAAAAAAGAATAGAGTATTCTAATAAAATGATTGCACAAAATGTAGTGCTTCTGCTATGCTACCGCGATGTGGGTGATGATGCTGACTAAGGTTTCCTGCATCTTTCTTATTCGCCGACTCTGCTTTTGGGTAGAAATCTTACGATTTTGAAACGATGGATGCAACACACCGAGAGATGTATCACAGAGCCAGATAGAGAAAACTGCATCTAACTCCAATAATATATTACAAAGTGTAATATTGCTCCTCCGCTGCGCTGGATCATTCTTTCCCCTTCCGTGCTGAAACTGAAAAGTGCATGTTATTTTTTACTCTCCCTCGTCTACTTTCTTTCTCTTTACTTTGGATTCTCCAAAGAATCTAGGTATGTACAAATGCAGCATATTACGGCTATACATATTACACCTATAACATATAACTTAACCACTTTAGGACTAGAAAGTACTCAGAAAGATGGCTTCCAGCAAAATGCACTGTAAAGTGTAGTTACAACCAGTTAAAAGAAAAGTACAATAATAATAACATCGTCCTGTCCTATAGGGGCATAAGTTAAATAGCAATCTCGTTCATTCTTTCACAATTTATCAACTGACAGATGGAAAAACTCATTATTATCATCATCATCGTGTTTTGAAATGATATGAACATGAAGACGAACTAAAAAAATAAAGCTTTCTTATTAAGGCAAGGAAATAACATTAAGAAAGTGAGTGAAATGTTGCAACGACGATGATGATGATTGTAATCTACAAAATGCTCATGTCTTTCGCAATGCCGTATTTATTTGCGTGTACTTATGTATGTATGTACTTGTTTACTTAGCCCTTTTATTAACCTTACAAAATGCAAGCATATTTTATACTAAAAACAGATGTTATGTTATTCATGTAAAGGGCAATGTAATTTCATAATGTGTTATTACGAAAAATAGTAAGTTTGTCTTAAGAACACCTACGCACATCCGACTTTAAAATATTATTTCATATTGTACAACACCGTCATCCGTACCTGAATTCATATGCATGCTATTTCGTATTTAAAAAAAGAACTGTGTTCTGTTTTGGAATCATAAACGAATAAAGAGTTAGTTGTCTTTGTGGGAATCATTGTGAGATATTTATATAAATATTGTATGAATAAAATGTGCGTAGTTTTGCACGAGTATAGAGCCAACACTGGCAGGCAGGAACCTGAAAGTAAACTGACATTACTACAACTACTGCAACACACACAAAGCTACAACTTGGAAGAGAAAATAGGTAAATAGCAGGGGAAGTACCTTCCTTTTGCGAATGTGTATGTTTTGTGTGCATTTGTTCAGCTTATCTAGAGTACGTGCAGCCATCCTCATCGAGTATCCTTCCATCTCGAAATGAAGGCGACTTGTTCGAGCACAAACAATTTCAAATTTTAAACATGTTTCTCCACTTGCACCACATCGCAAGAAGAAGCGGAACCACACTGATGCTATTCCATAGCTTGAACCAAACCATGATGAGATGCTTCCAAAAAATAAAAGGCATATAACGAAGGAAGAGGCATACAATTCCAGAGGAATAACGTACATACTATGATAATAATACTTGAGCTGAAAAGTTTTCCGACTTTCCGCCGTCGTATTTTGAACATTTGTTTGAGTGAGAAATGTTTTTTCTCAGTCAGAAGGGGTGCATATTTGTATACAACATACATATCGGCAGAATTGATATTGCTCGATGAAACTGAAAGATAAAAGTGGAAAACTTGCCCTTAGTATTCTTTGTGCTGCTACTTCGGTATTATTCTTGTTTTACTGCTGAATGTGTGTGTTTGCAGGAGAAAAAGAGAGAGATAGAGTTCAACTATACATATTATACTACTACTGTTTGTACGATTGACTCCTATCTCCCACTGACACGTACAAGATATGCACAAGTACATACAACTTTTTATGTCAATGGCATATACACATATTATTGGCATCCTTGTTCAGTCCTGCAAATATATTATGCTCTGCATGCCGCCTGCTGCCCCGGTCGCATTCAAAAGCTATATTAGGTGGATATGTATAGTAGGAGGCATAATACACATTTTGCCGGTTTTCTGGTTCGAAAGACTTTCTCTGTTCTTTGAGCTGGAAGCGATTTCATAAAGCTTTTCCACATCTTCTCTTGAACGCATGCTACACTTCTTTAGTGCGAAAAGGAAGTAGAAATACAGTAAAAGTAAATGTATTAATGTGGGTATGTGTGTGTTAGTGAGGATATATGTATATAGGGAAGGCGAAATGCTGGGCTTTTTACCAAACATGTGCTCTTACCAAAGAAAGCCAGCAGGAGCGAAGACCCTTCTCTGAAATGGCAATCAAGGGAATATTTTATCTCGACCTTATTTGAATGCACAACAAACGCTGCAGTTTTGATTTGGGACACGTTTCTCTCGTTTCTTTCCTTTTTACCGCGTGAATATATATCTACTAACATGTTAGAGTGTCCTTCGTCTTTAGAACCGGGTAGTCCAAACGTAAGTATGCATTCAAAACATGCGGAAATTCAAATGAGTCGCATCACACACTTTCGGATTTGCTTTTTCTTTCTTATTTTATGTAGTGTACAAAAAGTGGAAACTAGAAAAAGTGTAAAAAAACTTACTACTAACAACCATGAACAACGCCTCTGAAATGAGGAAGTTGATATTCGGAATAATAGGCTGAAGATTGGATGCCAGTGTGTAGTCTGTATAGTGCACTGTTTTGAACTAAAATAATGATGAGAAGGAAGTACAACAGTGGAATTAAATTGCGTACATCAATCAGTTCCAGAAAGTGAAAATACGCAGTGTGCAATGTATATAAGGACTTGTCAAGCATGAAAAACTAGTTTCATCAACTGGAAGTTAACCAAACAAGAAACTCGTTGTATTCCTCCAACACAACTCACACATAATGTATTATCAACAATACTATCATCATTTCGTAGACATGGCATATTTGCTCGGTTAATGAAATGACCTTTCACTTCCTTCTCTGTAGAACCGGGAAGGGAAACTCTCTTCACAAGACCATGACCAAGAGTTTGATTGATCAGCTAATAAAATGCAAAACGATCCAGCGTAGATTTGATTGTGGATGCTAGCGGAATAGTGCGGTGTTTCTTGATGTTAATGGAAACCAAGCATGTTCATATGGTAGGGAAATCAGTGCTTTTTGTCAGATACACAAGTGAGGTCTGTCTAGAAGTATAGCATATAGACGTGAAATAGAGAACCTTTTCGGGATTTTCGTCTTTAATTTTCTTAACCAAAAAATGGTAACTGAGGCTAGTTGATTGGTGACTATCAATATCAATTTATGTAGATAAGTGAGAAGTTTACAGAGAATTTATTTAATTTTATACAGAAAGGGGAAATATTGTAACGTTGTGTTGGTCCTGATTACATGGACTAAGGATGAAAAATGTTAAGCTTGCTTGAAATAATGTACTATTCTTGCTAGATATTATTATCACCGCTCCTGCTAAAAGTACAATTATTCCAACATGATTCCAGATATTATGCATCCATTTATAATACATTAAAATTCTCATATAATGTAAACAAGTACATATTGTACAATTATCATATGGTCACCATTTATAATTTCTGCCTGAAAAGTACCAGATACTTTCACGCTTTCTCATCTCTAACTTCTAACTGCTTATTTTACTTGATGTTCTAGATTCCTGTTCAAATTGTAGACAACAATACGGTACTTAGGGCTATAGGTCCTTCTCTGGCCTCTATTTTCATTTCATTCTTGTTGACTATACCAAGTATTCAGATTTCAGCGGTCTAGTAACGTATTGCAACAGTGGAATTACATTACAAAACATACATTTATACCAACTCATGATCATCTGAAAGTCTCAAAATGAGAAAAACTTTTTCCACCACCTACACCAACAAAATTTTCACTTATGTATATAATTTTCCGTTATGCCGACTGTATATATTCTCTTATTCTTCTCCTTCCTAAAAGAACACTTGAAAATTTGTTTGTGGACTCTGGAAGTTTGGATACGACGAACTGTAAACTGTAATGTGTTTTGCTTGTAAAATTATGCAGTGACATCCACTACCCAACACTGTCACCGGAGACCAGGCAGAGACAACATGCTACTTCAGCATCTTCGTAATAATTTTACATTTGACCCGCGCTATATGTAACTACTGCCAATGACAATGCCCATTTACTCTGATGATGACGATGCGCTGCCCTTCCACATTTCATTTTCCTTTTTGCCTGTCAGGGTAAATAGAAAACCCACCCGAGTCCTAGAGATCCGTCTACCTCATTACTATACACTAGGCAGCATTTTAGCTCTTGAGTCTTCTCCCGAGCTCTCTCCCTCTCTGGAGACTTGCACAAGCAAACAGCAACAACTCTTTTTTGTAATAGGTATTAATGAATCTAAATAGGTATCTATATGCAAATATCCACCATCTACCACCACCACTCTCTGCTTATTATTTCACTTTACGGCGATGATGATGAGGACACCAGACAACGAACCATACGAGCCAAGCCAGGAAGCAAGGCGTGTTATATCATGATAAAGTTGGGCCCAAAGTGGAAGAAAGGGGTTTCCTACGACAAATTTGAATTTCAAAGCTAAAAATGAAATAAAAGTAGATATAGAGGATATTATGTGTATATTGTGCTATATGTATGTTTCTCATGTATAAAGTGGGCTTATAAAGAAACCTAAAAGAATGGAATATATGTTTCAAAAGGCAAATAATATGAATATCTTCTCAAATATGTGTCCCCTTTCTCCCCCACTCCACTTCTAACAAAAGCAAGTGCTTACATGTACGTGAAGGTATACGAGTTTTAGTTGTTAGCAAAGGATGCATGCTGGGTGAGTCAGTCACTGTCTTTCGTCTTGTTCTCTCTTCGGGCCACAAAATGATTCCTTTTCCCTGGCTCTTCTCTCGTGCGATATTATTATCATCCAAAAACTGTAAGTAAATTTTGTCTTACTTTTACAAGTAGTCCCATTACTATCATTTCTGGCCAGGCCAGAGACACAATGACACTGCTTGTAGAGATGGTGGTAGTAGGGATAGAGCAGATACCAAGGCACAATATAAAACCAACTTTTCTACCAGACCAACGTCATCGTCATCATCATCATTCTTAAATATTCTCCAACTCTCTCTTTCTCTTCCCTGACTGCATTGGCATGGTTTAGAAAAAGAAAATAGAGAAGAACATCATGGAAATGCTAGACATGTTGGCTATGTTTTTCGTTTTTGTGCACACACACACTCACACACAAAATAGAATTACGTGCGACATAAACATGAAGGAGGGCAAGCCACATATATTATATAATACCTATATAAACATATAAATGGTTGTACTTAATCGTAGAAATATATCATATCATGATTATAAGCATGTATGTACATCATAGAGAAATAATGGTTTTTGCCTCTTATTCTATCTGTATAGAAGTATCTGTGTGGAAGCAGGGTTTCAAGTGGAACAGACGAGAGACTCAACGCACACACACAGCATCAACAACAGTCGTAGCAGAAGTGGAGGTGGTGGTAGTAACTACCGTTTTTCCATCAGTACAAGAGGAAGGAAAGAAGACACATACCCATCAAGCCGTCATTGTGATTCCCAACCGAATTCTCATAAAGAGAGTGAGTGAGTGAGAGAGAGTGAGTGAGTGAGAGAGAGAGAGAAAGCCTGAGCCTGAAATAACATTTAAAAGCAATGCTTATATTCTCTGGTAGATTTCTCTCTCCCTCTCATTCCCTCGTACCCTGACAGAACATATAATGTACATAAGTAGCAGGAAACTTATAAAGATTTTCTGCTGTGTGGGGCTACACATCAAAAAAGTATTATAATCCACAGTCGTTTTCCCTCTAATAATGGCGAAGGTAACGCATCACTAGAGACAAGTTTACGGACAAGAGCATAACACACAGACACACACAGGGCTCACATTATAATACTTACTTACTTACTTTTTCTAATACAAAAGATGACGATGTTGATGATGACACTACTGGCGTGTTCTCTGTGTGCTATTACTCTCTCTCCCCAGGAAAAACGAATCAAGCTCTCATTTCTTCTTATTCTCTCTTGTAGCTCAGCTCGTCATCTCAAACTAGAATAACCAACGAAACTAGTAAAACTATATCCATTTTTCGCTTGCCTTCTTTTTAGTTCGTCTCAGTTAGCTCTCTGGAACATTGCCCTTCTGGGGATCCATCATAGATGGAGGTATGAAAATGAATCCTTCTATTTATGTACAATATGATATTTTGCGTGATATGATAATGAACAAAAAGTTTTAATACTTTTCCTCTCTCATTTTTTCTCGAATTGCGCCCGTATTTCTTGGAAAAGCCAATTCCACCATCTCACTCAAGTGGGACGATATAGTACTCAATTTTTCGCCACTTTTCTGTGCAAAATGTTTATACATTGTACATGGTCTGGTCAGAGCAAAAGTTAAAATTAACAGGAAAAGTTTTTTATAAAGATAACTAAGCAGGAAACCATGTTCCAAGAAATGAAATGATTTAAACTAACTTTACTTGTCCTCTTGTCACTAAATCACCTTTTTTTCTCCTCAAGGCTTGTATCAGTAATGACATCTATACATACCTACTTAGATAATTCGTATTCAGAATACCGGGTATTCCCCTAGCTACCTTGTACCTTTTCCTTTCGTCATTTTATGCCACGTACAGTTAGCTTCGTTACTACTGATGTTGATGATGGGGATAGTGACAACGTGGATCGTTGTGAGGCGATAGCTTATCTTTGTTTTCCTCATCATAAGTATTCTAAAGGGCCCCTGCTGCTGCTGTACTATCAAGGTACAGTTACAACAGCCGTTGTGTGTTTAGCGCCTACATATGTATTTTCCCAGTTGCACAACAACTCCTTGTCACTCTCCCAACGTGAAAGGAATAACAATAGCACGAAAGCAATTGTAAACATACACATCAAGATGGAATCAGTTGGAGTGGTGAAATGCTAACAATGTACAATGTTGTGTAGGAATAGCAGTAGTAGTACAATAATCAAATCACTTATCGTCAACATTTTCGTTGTACCCAGAATACGGACTGTGTGAGTGCAGAAAACTTACTGAAATGCCGTGCAAGCCTGATGAGTAAACGTACAGGAAAAATAAAACACAGACAGGCAAAAGGGAAACGGGTAAATGAATTTGAGTGAGGGAAAACGGAGGAGGAAAAAGGCAAGATAATATTGTGAGACACGGCGATGGTGAGGATGATGATAGTGATATGCTACATCACACGTACTACATCCGTATATAAAACTGATATTAAATGAATGAACATTTTAAGTTGAGTGGAACAGCTTTTTCTCAAAATACTGCAAATAACTACACATAATGCATCAATGTACAGATACAACTTCAACAAAGAGCACTTTGAAAGCATGTGTATACAGTACACTGGAAGTAGTGTTTGGACACGAGGATCATGAGCATCGACATGTGTAGGTTTCACAAAGGAAATGGTACTCTGGATCCCTCCATTCCATCAGTATGTATATGCATGCGATATTTGGCGATATTCTTTCATTATTGGCCTGTCTTGGTAATTCACTTCCAAAATACAATCTTTTCATCGTCACCGATGATATCATCAATGTCCTGTCTGTACTGCATGTTCTTTAAAAACCTGTGAGGATATTAAAACCTTTACATGAAAGAAACTCATCAAAATACTGCACGCCATTTGACGATGCTCGCATGTCTCTATACTTTCTCCGGAAGTGAGAAAGTGTGTAAAGGCATGTATAGGAACAGTGAAAGGGAGGGAGAGAGAAAAGAAATAATGTCGTTATTACAAACTATTAGTGTCTTTCACAACAGCATCACTGGAATATAGTCGCCATCACAGACAAGAAGACGATTTCCATCAAAAAATAAGAAGAGAAAGGCAAAATGGAATGGGATGGTAGAGCAAAGAGGATTGTTATTCAAACAAGAAGCTTCTTTAATGGACACTGGATAAAAGCCTCTAAATAATGGTCATAACCATGCAAAACGTTACTTAAAGATGAAGAGTAGTAATATCATCAACCGATTGCTTTTATCTGCCATGTAGGCAGACTGTCGAGTAAGACTATAGCATCGTGTTAAAATAAGAGAACGAAAGAGAAAGAGAAGCTCACATTTACAACAACTTTATTCCTGATACTTCCACATTTTCTCATCGTATTATGTAGAAGAAAATCGTATTGTTTTGATGACGATGATATTCGATTTCCACAAGATTCAAGAAAGGAAAGATAATGCTACGAAAGAGCAAGAATTACCAATCGGCTTCTACTGCAGTTGCAGCACTTTGTAAAAAAGATTCTTTCAAATGATTTCCATCCTCAGTACCAGTAGGAGAAACAGGAAGACAAGTGACAGCCGGCAATAGTTTTGGAGACAATGGAGATAATAAAGAGATGCATTTAAGGAAAAGCTTGACTACACATATTCACAAATCCATATACTTAGGCAATTCCAATCAATGGTTGCCATTGTGTTTTATGCAGTCCCAATCCACCCTTATTTCCATGCACTCCTATTACAAAAATAGGAAACTTTGAAAATATGCGCAGGAATTTAACTTATCAGTTGTGCATATAATCCATTAAGGTTTTGTGAATTTTGTACGTACCATAATATTGCAGGGTGCAATGTCAGTTGAAATCTATCTAGAAAAGTATATAAACGTGATGCAGTGTACTAACAATAAGGCCATTTGATCTTAGAATTTTTTAACCAAGTAGCCGACCAAAGCTAAGTAGGCAAAATTTAAACGTATTTCTATTTCCGATTGAACAATTTCTTCTAAGATATACAGTATTGATAAATATAACTTCCTATCATTGAAAATAAGTAAATAACATTCCAGGTATCCGTGATCAATGATCGGAGAACGTTAGAGAATATGACCCGTAATGGTGAAGCTGGTCAGATGACAGAAAGTGCAAAGATATAATATAAACTTTTTAGCAGCCTTTGTAAATATGAAACCTTGAAAATGTTTTAATAAATTTTGATTAATATATTATAACTACTCAATTTCATTCCCAAATTTTTCCATGCTTTATTCCCTCTTTATGCTACGTGATTCATTTCATAAAATTCATCCACAGGCGCACACATCCACATCCAATTGCTCATGTTTCCTTATTTTAAAGAAATCCAATCAATTGTATATATTTCAGCCACATGACTCATTAAATTCTTCCATATTCTCAATTAGTCCTTCTAACAGAATTTACTTTTCCTTGTGACTATGCATAACATGTCGTGAGTTTGTGACACTCATTTATATTTGAATTTATTAGCGTTTTTAGGATTTAAAACATAGCTCTCCCGAACATTATGCCACTTGTAATTTTAGAACCATCATATTTTTCTTTGTATGCAAATATTTTACTTGAAATTGTTCCTTTAGAAATATAGGAATGAAAAATTATCAAATGGAATGTATGAATAAATGTGTGGAATATTACTCCACCGAGAAAGGAATTCCACGTGGATTACCCATCCTAACTATTATTTACAAGCATCGAGTTTTTTATACTTCCGCATCAAATTCCTTTATGTTGCGTTTCTCAAATTTCTTTGTCAACTGAATATTTGTTATTAATCTGCTTCTCAAATTCCCATTTGTAAAATTATTCAACCTAATACAATTTGTATGAATAAAAGGAAAACATCAAAATTACACAATGAAAATTGCATAATGGTAAGCTGAAGCCTGTTAGAAACTAAACCAAACATTATCCTTAACAATAACAGCATTCGTTGATCTGTTGGACATTCTATGCTGTTATCTGAATAATAAATCTACAAAAGAACAAGCCTCCGATTTAACCTAAAAGAATAGCGAAAGGGCAAACGCTTCATTGTATTTTGTGTACCTCGAATAGTCCTATAGTTTTTTTCTGTAAGAAAAATAATGACTAACAACAAATAGAGAAAAGAAGGTAAGCTCAATAGTACACATTAATACAAACCTTTCAAAGATGACGTTTTACTATATTCAAGAATCATGTTAAGAATGTTTAATATTGGTACATAATGTAAATAAGAATACCTGAAAATAGTGAACGAGATGACAGTCGACAAATGACAACAATATTATCATCTGAAAAGCATACATATTATCATTAATATTGAATATCGTGATCATCAAAGTCGACCTATAGTCGATACTCGATATCCACATTTTTATTTCGTTTGGAGTCTCCTGCTTTCACCATTGTTGCATTTATTGACAATCGAGAGCAAAGAGAAAAAAGCTATATAGAGTATCATCAAGATCATCATCATCATCAATACTGTTATATGTAAGTATACCTTTGACAATTTTCCAAAGGGGAAATGGAAAAATGCTAGTTGATCTTACATGCTTTAACTTTTTTGGTAGAGAGAATGCTTTAAGCCCACCTCCACCATAACACAATATACTGCCGTCATCATCAAATAAATGATTGAAACGAAAAGTATAACCAACCACTACACTACTACACCACATCACTATTACTACTACTACCGTGTCGCACCGTCATCAACTTTTTTATGCTAGGATCTTCCTCCGTATATACTTCTATTCCACATTACTGTAATTTTTATAGATAAACTTTGGGAAGTATTGTACAATACGTACGCGTAGCTTTTTAGCAATTTACCTTTTTACTTACAGTTTTACTCTCATCGACCATCAAAGAAGGGCATACCACATACAATTTTAGCTCCTCTCTCTCTCGTAGAATGTCGTCCTTAATAATATAGTACAGTCATAAATACATAAAAGAAATGAGCTCTTGACAGGGTCTATAAACGATCAGAGTTATAAAAAGTGCTGTTGTTGCAGAGGAGCAGAGAGGTAGAGTGAAATTGCTATTCAAGCTATCAAACCATTTATGTACTTGCTTGTCATCGTCTTCATATCATCAGCATCAATACTATCACTAGAAGAGGGGTAAAGTATGTCAAGAGATAAAAGACTTTCGTTGGCTTTTAGTTGATGATGATGACAATCGCTACCGTCGTCAGTCCCTACGACTTCTTTTTCGTTTTCATTTGCTGCTCTGCGTAGTGTTGTATTTGGTGCTGTGCTTTGTGCTACTTCAAACAAAATTGAATCAGGCGCATGTATGGTACTCGTTAAAATTTGAAAAGACACCTGCCTACACAAATAAATGAATGATGATGCTTTTTGCTTTTAATAAATAATATGCCTGTAGAAAAATATCGACTGTATACAATATTTACTATTCTAGTAATAAATATTTGTGTACTTGAAAAATACAAACATATCGGCTCATATTTACTTATACATAATATTGAAACGGTATCACTTTTATTTAAAACCGAGAAGGAATGATAGATTAAACAAAAAAACAACCTGTTCACTGTAATATTATTACCGTTTGATACATGCAGCTAGATAGATAGAGTTGTTTTCACAAACGTGTAATCTATTATTTTTTCAATACCTTCAAGTTTGACATGTGAAGACAGTGACAGCTCAATTTCATTTGTTGCCTGCATCATGTTCCCAACAAACTGTAAGATACCAGACAGATAAATTAGGTGTGCTTATGTAAAAACACGTTCACAACAATCCATGTATACCTTACCAATCACCACAGATTATAAAAATATACTTACATTGAAAAATATTAAATACTTTAAGGGTAAATTACCTATAAAACATACGTATTAAATTGCGAAATATTAGGAAATGGAACCAGATTCAATATTACTAATACGAATAAAATTTTATCGCGTTGAAAATGAACTGTTGCCCTTCCTAGCAGGAGGTTTGTGAACCATTTATTCACTCCCAAGTTTTGATGTTATTCCCGTCTGACATAGGGGCACATTTCATGTATTGGATATATATGTATAGTGTTTTTACATCGGCAATATAAAAAAAGAAAAGCATCTCTGAAATGAAATAAGAATTTCTACTAGGCGAGAAAAAAAGCGGCAGCTGAGTGAGTAGGGAAAAAGACATGGAATGGGAAAGAAGCTGAGTCGTGTGTGTAAAGAAGGAGAAAGGAAAACGGGAGAATATTCTGAAAAAAGTCGATAAGGATGGCGACACGCAGTCTTCTTGAGCGACATCACATCCTTGTCCGTTGTATTCCCTTCTGTTTTACGCTGCCGCTGCTCTCTCTCTTTCTGTACACAATATTGTACATATACCTATACTATTTACTATACCAGCTATATATAGAGGAAAAAGCTTAAAATCTCTCTGCCGACGACGAGACGATGATGATGGGGTGTTGGTATACTACATGCTATATGTACATTACATACTTGACTTTCACATTATAAAACAAACCATACCCTATCTTATATCGCTTTATTTAATGTATAGGAAAGACGGCTGACATGAGTGTATTGCTGATATTCATGTTTCGTTGCATGGACAGTTGGTATATGGTGTCCATACAGACGGCAACCGACATTTCAATTCAAGGTTACTCAAAAGAGAAAAGTTCCTCAGACGTAATCAGAAAGCATGGTATTATACACAAGGAAGAAAGTAACTTTGTACTTTGCAAATAGCTAAATATTTTATCATGACTGATGATGATGATGATGGTTGGCTGTATTTAGTGTATATCAGCATTTATTTATTACTCTAGTCAAAGGGAACTAAGCAAAACTAATTTCGCATTTCCATATTTTTTGCTCTGTAGGAATTAAAACTTTCCCTTTTCAGAATAATTATAAATTTTTATAACTAAACGTGTTCCTTTCATGCTACAGCAAACAAAGGTGGAATATGCGAATAAATTAAGAAATAACTTGCGGGATTGTGTATTAGTTTAAAGGAATATGAACGAATCAATAAACCGGTTACATAGAGGAAATAATGTTACTCCCTGACCGGTTGCAAGTTATTTTGCCCTATTTAAAAATTGTGCTCTTTGAAAATAAATTTTTCTACAAAAACGACCTTATTTCTTTTATGCTGCCCGTCTGGTGCATACTGCATATAACTTCTCGTACGAAACGTGTGATAAAAATATGTGCTGCCTTTCACCGTTTTCTTTTGTACTTTATGCCAGTAGTGGTGTTGTGGAGTCTTCGTGTCG
This sequence comes from Coecobrya sp. COE2, assembly GCA_027743765.1. Lineage (NCBI taxonomy): Eukaryota > Metazoa > Arthropoda > Collembola > Entomobryomorpha > Entomobryidae > Coecobrya > Coecobrya sp. COE2. The sequence continues at coordinate 5,223 of JAHZMV010003007.1, read as the reverse complement.
TACAACAAACCAACTTTATGTGCTAGTAATCAGAAAAGAATTGGAAAGCACATCTATATACACTCTAACGTGTGAATACGCACTCACTCATGGTCCTCACATTCACATCTCTTCTGGTCCAAAGTTTCCTCTGTCCTCATTTCTCTTTTCTGGAGGAAACTACCGGCTGCTGCTCTGTTTCTTAAATAATTGCTCCTCTTCTGCTGTATACCTCTTCCTTTTGCTTCCTCGCCTCCATTATTATTATTTTCTTATTCCTTTCAAGCTCTCGGTTTTTTTCACAAGATGACTTGTATGTACATGTAGCGTAATATAATAGGTTATTCAAAAAAGCAGAGAGGGAGGGAAAGAAAGAAAATCAGAGGGGTTTACCTCGAGGCATTGAAATGTACACAATATTACATTTACACATGATGACGAATAAGCAGTTCCTTTTATTCTGCTTTCATTTCGTCCAGTTTCCGTTTTCTATGAAATACGGTGTTATTGGTGCGTTGGCGATGATGGTAGGAGAAATACATATATAGGTAGAAGTGGCCTGGTGGCAATGGCAAAGTCTTTTTACCACTCTCCACAACACACATACCAAAAATCGAAGTCCATTCCATTCCCCCCGGAGTTGACGCAATTAGAGGCATTGAATGGAAGTTTTAATGGGCTACTACTACAAGCCACACTTCTCTAACAGTACATGGAAGACGAGAAAGGGAAAAGAGCCAGAGAGTCTCTCAGGAAAATCCCTGTCTGCAAGTATTCACACATTACAAAACACACATAATGTTCCATAATAAAATGCATGTAGGATAGACAAATGAATCCTATCTAGAGAGCGGTACGGACTTGGTTTACGATTTATACATATAAGCATGTACGACCTTTTTGGACAGACACAAAGTAACACATTATTACTCCATGGGTAAGCCGTACTTGGAGTATCGAGCAATCCAGCTTAAATCCAGATTCCATAGAAGAAAGATTCTCTTCCCGTTTCCTCCTCATAAGACGAATGTTGACATGCTTGAGTAACTCACTGGATTCCAGATTCATACAAACCTCGAGCATGTATGAATTTTCAGTACTACATTATAAAAATGTACGCAAGCTTTTATATATATTACCTATACCCAAACACTGATAGCAAATAACACTAAAATTGCTTCTTGTCGTTTTTTCAGCTATTTTTTACTTTATCTCTTTTTTGCCATCCTCCTACTTTTTTCTAGAGCAGTTTAGTCAGGTAACTGCTCACGAGGAAACGCTACTCAAAACAATTTTCACAGGCGAAGAAAGGAAAGTAAAAAAAGAATCTTTTAAGCTGTTTATATTCCACCCATGTGTAATATTACCTGTGTAAAGCATATGTATATTGAAGTATACTCTTACCCTATCTATTCACTGTTTTCTTTGATATTTAATGCCTTCTAAAATTCAATCTGTTTTCTATGTATGTATGTATTGATGCCAATCGAAAGTGATGCTGTTATATGCATAGTATTGGAATATCGTATGAACATATATAGTCGCACTGTGTGGATAAATAGATTTCCAGAAAAGTTGTCTGCAGTGTGCAATGTGGTTCTTTCTCCACCGTAGCTAGACATCAGGATGATGATTATCATCCAAAGTGATTTGAAACTGTGTCCATTATATTATTATAAGGGATAACTGGAAGTGTGAGAGAAGAAAGAGCGTTCAAAATCCTTTCTTTTAGTGCATCAACTTTTCCCAAGTTCCGACTCCAGCATGCTTGGTCAAAATCCACCATTAAAGTTATTATTATATTTTTACAAGAGGAAAGTTTACGACGTGAATGAAAGTCCAACTTGCACTATATGCACACAAGTGGCACAATGCATATACCTATACAGTGTTATACACATAATAAAAGGAGGACGAAGCAAAGGAATGTCTGAAAAAATTAAACTGAGAATTGTTTTATACTGACCATTGTTAACTCTACGTTTTTCAGATGACAATTTCCTACATATCAGTATAGCACATTACAAGTACATACAATGCTACATATTTAAATCCAGCATAGATCTTTAACACTACTACATATCCTCCGCACATGTCTATCTCGATGATTTTACCTGTAAAAGGAATTTTTGCTCTTTCAGTTTCACACTGCAACGGCATAACTTGAGTGGAGGCTCACAAGCAACACAAACATAATGGAGGTGAGTGAATCAAGCGAAGAAAATATCCGGTCATTTTATTGCTCCATTCCTTGTGTATTACTGTAGAAAATATGGTGGTGGTATTTCAACCCTACACTCTTTAACTCTACTACTGCCTCCTATATGTATAAAGTGTCTGCTTCGTTTAATGCAATGGATTCCCCGAGATTTTCTTGCTGGATCAGATAAAAAGAAGAATCTCTCGCAAGTTTCTTAATGGCGATTGAAGGAAACTTAATGCCTCTTTGGGAGAGTGACTTTTCTTATTCTTACAGTTCTTCTTCTTCTTAAACTTGGTATTTTTTCCCTGTGATTCTCTCTTTCCATGTGGCCATGTCTGAGTAGGTGGAATAATGGAGTAAGATAAGGATTGAAATAGTAGCTTTATCATGACATTTGATTTCCTTTCCTATTTTTTCTCGCTTGTCGAGGAAAAGCGGAAGGTGAGCAGAGTAACAATCAACAAACTGATTTCTATTCTACACGTAGTTATATCGTATTTTATAAAAGTATACATAGGAGCGCACGTGTATACATTCATGCAAATGGATACAACCCTGTCTTAATGGTAAAATGTGAAATGTGATAACAGAGAAAGCACACTGACACTAGTGGTTGTATTCCTCGTTCGCTTATTTTACCTTGAGAAACATACGTTTTCCCATTACGTCCATATTCTACGTTATCAATCCAACAATATTAAAAATTCTAAAGATCTGTACCTATCTAGATGGCTCGTGTAATGACTATCAAAAAATAATTACTTTCCTTCTCCAATTACACGTGTGTTCATATTACCGGCACTGCTGTTACTGTATGAAAACCATACTTTCAAAGTTGTTTTCACCCAAGCGCAAACCAAATTTACTTACAACAGTTTCGAATATCATACAATTTAGTATTTAGTCTACGTGTGAGAGACGTGCATCCTTCTTGGTGGATGATTATGATGATTAGGAAATGCATTTAATTCATTTATTTGACGAATACCGCACATAATTCGCGATCTTCGACAGTTCTCTCTATTGTGTGACTACCGCCGTTGCCACTTGTACAATTCATTTTAACAATTTCTCATGCATGTTTTCTCGATCATATTAAATATTTACCAAAGACTATTTAATATTAATATTATCGTCATACAATATATCAACACTTTTCCCTAAATATCATCCGGATTGGAAGTTAGGTTGAGCGAGAGAGAAAGCAGAGCAGCAGAAAGAAAGACGCATCAAACTTGCATGTTATTTTCATCCTCATCATTCAATATGCTTGCCATCAGCTCACTTTCATATGTGTTATTTCTGCTCCGTCAAGCACATCGAAATATGTTGGATTGGATTGAAAGTTCTCTGATCCCTCCTTCCATTAACTGTGGGTAGTAGGTTTGTATTATTATGAACGTATTTCACCGCATACATAATAATAGTAATAATAATGCAATATACCTATGTGCACGTACAAGCAATGCGAGGATTGCGGGATGCTGGCTGGATATCTGATGTGATGAGTGATGATGATGCAGAGAAAGATACCTAGCACTAAATAAGCTTGTATGATTGCTCTAATGGAAATGGATAGATTTGCAGTTATGTAAGCAGACAAGTTGAAGAGCATATATATTCCCTGTTTAAACATCTATTCTGGTGTTCGTACTGCTGAGCAGAGAATAGAAAAAGCTAGTTATTCCTCTTCTCACATTTCTTATCAATCCTTTCATCAACATCCAAAAATGAGAGAAGACCCGAAGCTGAAAGCAAATGTGAATTTAACACAAATATGATCGTCAGTCTGGTTAGTGACTTGCAAGCAGTCAGTCGTTTTGTTGATGAATATGATCAAAAGTCATCAAAAGAAACGAGAAAGTAATCAAAAAGACGATGTGTGCCGAAGAAATATAATATTGGAGAGAGAAAGAGAAGAAAGTGGTAGTAGAAGTATGTACTTGAGAAATCAAAAGTATATTAATTTATTTAGAAATAGGTCCTTAATAATGTATTAAACGAATGAACTTTCTTTACACTTGTTGTTCACTGAAGGCTTTGGTAAAAATACGATAACATTATATTATATTATGTATTTCTATTCGTTCGTTGTGTTTTTGTGGTCATTGAAGTTGTAGTAAATTTCTCGGAAAGAAAAAAAACCTTTTATTTAACTGATTCTCATGAGAGCACAATAATTATATACCTATATTGTATATAGTAGAAATCTTGTAGTAGCATTTCATAGAAAATAGTTTTCTCTTGTTCACAGACTCTTCTGTGATAGATGTTGTTATTGCTAAAATCGTGAAGCCTAAAATCCACAAATATGTGAGTTTGTTTGATTTTCAACGGGAAGAAAATGATTAAAATCCATGTGGTAGGGTTATAGACTTTGACAGAAAATGTATATCCCACACCACACGGACTACTGAGCACTATCGTCTTTTACACTGCATTTATCAATAACAGGATGAGAACTTGACGAGATTCCAGGAAATATTTTGGTTTGATGTTTGCCTGCCTTTGTTATGAAATTGGGGTCATTGCTGAGTAAAAGCCAATTATTAATTTTGAAATTTATACGTTAATTTGATTAAAACACATGTAAAAACATAATTATGCAAACATAGTGGGTTGAATATATTTTTGGGGCTTTGAGAAGGCTTCCTTTCATCGTAATATCTCGTTCTTCAAAACCAACCGAGCAACAAAATGGGGAAATAACTCATTATGAAATATTCCTGTAGCCAAACTCAATAAAAATACATTCGCCATTAAACTGAGAGGGTTTGAGCAAAATTGGATAACATCCTTTTTCATATCCTTGTGGTTTACTGGGTATATATGTATAATATGACGATGGTGTTGTGGTACAGTTGTAAATATTGTTTATAGGCAAATGAAACGATCTCGACCGTGTCGCTATTTCAGTTTATTAGGGAGATCTAGATTTTTTCGTACGGATACTGTGACTGATACGCTAGCCATTACCGTCATCGTACACGTACTGAAAGGCTCTTAGGTCTAGATTTGTACGATACTCTGCACGGTATCGT
>JAHZMV010003006.1:0-14311 GCA_027743765.1 Coecobrya sp. COE2 | reverse complement strand
TCAATCACAGCGGCACACCTCTCCAAAGAAAGTAGCGAAGACCCCAATGAAATTCTTGAGTGGAGTGTTACATCCATGTCCACCGAAGTTTATTACGACTTTTTTCAATGCTTGTCCTCATGCGAATTAACCTATTCCAAAAACCGTCACTACTTTCTGAACACGGCCATTCGACGGAAATTGAACGAAGGAGTTATTCTTCAGTTAGCCTTTGTTCACGTTCTCAGGGCAGTTATGGGAAACCTTAGTCAAAATCCTTACTTCAACAATCCAAGGGTGCAGTTATGCAAAACTGATTATTCCAAAATACATCAAATGTTTCACCAGGCTGATTTGGATGTTATGAACAGGGACTGGATTTTGAAGATGTATCACGGCCAACAACCTAAACTGAACTATCAATTTTCCCTAAGAAATCCTCAACTACGCCGTCGGTTTGTGAGTTGCGGTCATCGTGGAAAATCACAGTTCCCCTTTGAAGAACTTTACAACGTTTTCGACAAATTTGTGTGGATGTGGATAGGGATTTTTATAATTTCGTTGAACCTTGTAACCGTTTATATTTTTAAGATTAGTGGAAGTAAAAGAGATTCTGAAAATAGCAACTTGAACGCAGTTAACTTTATTATGTCAATGTTTAAACTTGTTGAGCAAGGGGATCCTTTTCCTCAACATTTATTTTGCATCAATAAATTGAAGTTTATTTTAATATCGTATCTGCTTGTAGGTATTGTGTTAAGCAATGCCTACAAAAGTACCAATGTCTACAGTATGGTGACACCTCGTCGCATTACTCCTTATGAAAAAATAGAAGAGCTTATTAACGATGGCTGTAAACTTTATACCAAATTTGCAACAGTTGATTACAATGATTTAGTGCATGTACCAAAAAGTAAATATTTAAATCAAACAATTAGCCACATACTCAAAGACGACGGATGGAGCTCTATTGTGGCTATGTCTTTTGTTGGACAAGCAATGATAACTTTCAAAAATGGCACAGAAATAGAATCACGGACATTAGAACTAGTGTATAAGAGTACCAATTATGTTCCTAGATTAGCAGAGTTTATAGTTAATTTTACCCATATCGTCGAAAATATACGGTCGCTGACTAGCTTCTGGATAAAATTCCAAACAGCAAACCTATTGGAAAATTTGTTTGTTGAGTGGGAACAAAAAGAACTGTTGTTTTATTTAGAAGAGTGTAACAAAACAGCATTGGTTTTACCAGAAAATATGTGCAGGAAGTTTGCTCGCCAAGTGACCTACAAAAATAAAACTTTAAATCTGGATATTGGAATAGAAACGTATTATAATCTAACATATCTTTTAGCGTTTAATGGTTATACACCTCCATTTTTATTGAAACGCGTTGCTGGTGTTCACGCGTCTGGGATTATAAATTGGTGGATTGATTATTTTAGTACGGATCAGAATTTTCGGGGCAATCAAGATGAACCAGTTCCTGCCAGTATTACTGGGAACGTGCTCATTATTTTTGTATTATGGTTAACGGGATTATTCCTTTCCGTTTTAATGTTTGGGATTGAACATAAAGTAAAAGCATTATGTGAAGCTTTCGATCTGGTGAAGTACATTGTGGGTAGTATTCATAAGGAATTAGTGAGAACAGTAGATTGGTTATTAGTTTGCAAAAATAACTTTGTGCGAAATAAGTACTTTCGGTCAATTTTCTACTCGAGAAAGAGAAATCAATATATTAGAAGGGGTCTCAAATAACAGACATGTCAGTTAAACTGAAATTATGTAGACATCATTAACTTTTCAAGTCGGTCAGAACCATCTGTTTTAATTTAAAGTTGGTCACTTTTTTCAGATATTTACTCTGTCGCTGGGAAGCAACTTTGCAGGAACCTGCCCGACAGAGATGGGATGGAATGACGGACGGAATGATGCATGTTGATGGAATCTCCAAGTAACATAATGTAACTTTTCAATTATTAAGGCTCTCTTATTATTTTATAGTGATGATTTTTATGAATGTCGAAAAAAATTGCATTGATTTATTTTAATCTAGTTTCTTACTGATCAAATTCAAGCATTTAGAATATATAAATAATATTATGAAACATCTATTATTTTTTGCTCTAGATTCACGAATTATAAAAAGTTATAACGACCTGGTGATAAATCCCATTCGGAATAAAAAACTCCTTTCTTTCATTCCGCATCTGCACATATCCATCACCAAGGTATCAAGGTTTTTCATATTTGTAATTATTGTTCGCGTGTCTACCAGCACTAGGTCTTGATATTCCAGTAGTAGTTTGTTGTACCATTCTATCAGATACAACAGGAGCATGTACTATATGTAATTTACGGGAAATGAGTTTCTAAAAAATTGGGATATGCTCCCGTACAGGAAAACGGTATTTCTTCATCCGAGCAAAGAAAAAAAGCTTCTGAGTTGGTCAACGTTGCGGTATAAATGAAACAAGGCTTTCTGTCTGAAATATGTGAGAATTATACTTAAAACTTGGCTCCGTACAATTACACAGATAGCCTGACAGCATTAAACAGTATGGATGTGGCTAATGATCTAACAGTAAACCTTCTTCTCTTGAGCAAATATTTGCCGCTAAATCCCCGGGGCAACCACAAAAGCATTTGTGCAATTTTTCGTGCTTTATCTCTTGATGGTATACAATAATGACACAAAATTATACCACACCTAAAAAGCTTACCATTATTATTGGCGTAGCTCATATCAATTCAAATTTGAGTTAGCGTTAGATGTTACGTTACTTATTATCATTTTTTCATGGTGGTGTGTAACTCGGAACGACATATCGGTGGCTATTATGGATTAATTTACAATTTTGGCATATACCTTGACAGTAGTGATTTTGCTTTTCCATTGATCGGTTATTGCGCAATAGAGATCTTACGACAAATCATTTAAGCATTGATTAACGAGAATGAGTGGAATATTCAGCAACCATAGTTTTTCCATATATACAGCAAAAAGCTGAAACGAATACAGTGGATTTATGCACGAACTTTAGAACCTGTTTGAAACATTCTATATCCACTTCATTATCCCACTTTTTGGCTTCTTATCACAATATTACATAAAATAAGTATTTGCAGTACGTCTTGTTCCTTTGCGATAATTCAAGATATCAACATAATAATTAACTTACAATGCCATACCGGATTAAACCAGATATAGTTTTTGAAAAGTGGACAATTGAGAGCAACGTATTAAAATGTTGATTAGAAAATGGTTTTCAAATTGTAACGTTGCTATTGGATGGGCAAAGTAAATATTGGTCATGTCGAGTTGCCACCGGTTACAAAAACTAACTTTCGCTATTCCCTTTCCAATTCATTTCTAAGCTGAAATTTCACCGTTAAATGTTGCGGATAGTACCCGTACCTTCCACTCCTTTTCCCTTTAAAATCGTATATTAATCGTATATCGCTCTAGTGGATTTAAATATTTATTTTGCGGAAACTCCCAATCCATAAGGATCACATAACGGTTTTTCAATATGTACATTCTTGTTATCTCAAACTTTGCCCTGATAGTGACTTTGTATTTTTTTCTAACGCCTACATGACTTTAAGCATTATGGTTGAATCTTTTAATGTCTCATATATTAGTATCTTGTTAACAATATGTTTGCTTTATAACGTCTGTAAAACAGGCGCGGAACAAAACTAAACAAAGATCTCGGCAACGATCTAGGTGAGTTTCAACTAAATATATAATTTGATAAAAATAATAGTTCCAAATATTTTGAAGCATTAATAAAAAACCATTTCTTCTTTCTTTTTACATATTACATAATTACGCTTGCTGACCAGAGCAGTTTGTCTGAGTCATTTGATTTTATCTCTGATAAAAAAATTATCACAGGAAGTATAAAGGATATCTACAGATTCGAAGGATGCATTAGACAAAAGTACGCCACAGTGAAGTTATGCCAACACATGTCATTAGCAACGCGTATCTTATGTAAGTAACAAGATGAATATATTCTGATAACTTCTCGGAAAAACATTTTTTTTAATTTATCAGAATACAGTGAAGAGCTATATTCAACACTTTTTAACATGTTTCTAGGAGCACATTGAAAACCTATCACAAGAATCCATGATTCAATGCAATTCTACAAAAACTCTCAACGCTGATCACACACTTAACATAAAGTCTTTTAAATTATAAGAGATTCTTTTAATATTTGTTTGAACCATTTGTTTGACTCCCCACTGTATACACCCACAACAGATAGGAGACAGATTTCGAATTCAAAAAACTGAATTCCAAAGAATGTTCTGCGAATAGGAAACTAAGTTTTGTTCGTTTAGATTTATATATGCTACGCGACGAGGATGTATACTGACGCTGTTCAATACACCCTTTGAAAATTTACTATTGCTATCATATTCCCACATTTTCACAGGCAAGGAAAATAGTATTAATCCGACCATCAAGGATTAGTGTACGTATTATATTTATCTACTTAATTTTATTCTTTTCACATTATTTAATTCCGAAAGCTGTAGCAAACGTGGATGATCCTTGCTAATGTCAATTCCTGCAAAAATCTGAACTGATATTAAACCAGTTAAAAAAGTACAATTGCACATAATTTTTTTTAATGTGAACCGAATATTATATTTCGTTGTGAACATAGTATCATATCCTAGTACAAAAATACTTAAAATGGTGTTACATCGCACATTACGAATAACCCTTTTAATAGATATGAATATATTATTCTGGTGTATATCCATCGGGCGCCAGCACGGGAGAAGGGAGTTGCTTAATGTCATATCAATTGCATCACCATAAAATTGCCTTCCGCAATTGTGCTTGATCCCTCACACCATTTCGTAAGAGTAAAAGCTTATGTATAGCTGAATTTTATAATGTTATAGATTTACTATCGGAAACGTATACCGTAACATCTGCGCATTTCTGAACACTTCTTCCTGTTACTATGCAAATCCAAATGAATTATTTATCGTTTACCTCTGCCAGTTATACTTTTTCAGCAAGCCGTGGCCGAATTTTAAAATTATACAAGAATATAATTAGCTTCTATAATACATGTACAATAGATTTGAATATGTAATAGGAACTTACGTATTATCGTATTTTATATTCATCTGTACTTTTACCCATAGTGTTAAATTATTTCACAAAATCCAAAGATCCATAGAAGGCTGGCGAGGTTAAAAATGAATTATGTGACGCGGAGAACGTTTTATTTTAAAACACTTTTATTCAAATAATAAAACTATTTTACAAATGTTCAATTGGTGATCTTCCACTGCTTTTCCACTTCAAGTGATCACCACTGATCGTCGACAATAACTGATTCCCATTGATTAAGATTACATTGAATTTATACTACTGTGAGCTGGAAACCAAGCTCCTAAAATTACATTATTCGCTTTACAACTAAGCTATGAGTCAAGTATGAGTCATACAAGTCCTTTTTTCTTCGTGATTCTTGCCACAGCCAATCACGGCCATGAGTCTTGTTTCAAGACCATATATGGTAACGAATCTTTGCAGCAAGACTTATACTAAATTAATATGGAGTCACAACACTCATGCGGCATCGCATATACGTGCAGTGCTCGAAGCGTAAACTACGAGGCTAATATGGAGTCACTACACTCATGCGGCATCGCATATATATGCAGTGCTCGAAGCATAAACTACGAGGCAAATATGAAGTCACTACACTCATGCGGCATCGCATATACGTGCAGTGCTTGAAGCGTGATGGCTAATATGAAGTCACTACACTCATGCGGCATCGCATATCCGTGCAGTGCTTGAAGCGTGAGGCTAATATGGAGTCACTACACTCATGCGGCATCGCATATCCGTGCAGTGCTTGAAGCGTGAGGCTAATATGGAGTCACTACACTCATGCGGCATCGCATATCCGTGTAGTGCTCGACATTTCAATACATATAAGAGTCCCCTACTTTCCTTTATGAGAAAATCTATTTTAAACGTACCATTTTGTATGTGAAATTAAATACATTAGCGTGAATTCATGCAAACAAAATTATAACCAAAAAATGCACATATTATCCAAGTATCCTATTATGCATTAACATTTTCCAAATTACTAATGATAACAAAGATATTAGTAAACTACGATAAACATTTGAATATTTTTTACAGAGAGAAAAATGTACCCTTCGAATATACCGCCATTTCACACAGACGATCTCTCTGTGTTTCTGTTTGTTGGTCACTCACTGTTTACCACTTCTGCAAGCACTGACGATGAGTAACAATAAACAGCTTGCATTGCTATTTACCCTTCTGTTTACTTCTCTCTCAAGATGCAGCTTATGCTGTAAATACTAACGTAGTTTACTCTGCTGGAGTAAATACAATGTATAGTATATGCAATACATAGACAGATTTCAGTAAACAAAAAACAATGAAGCGGTCACTTAAAATACAAGGGGTAAATAATATGGCTTGATTCATATATTCATTCCACATAGCCTTACAAAGCATTGCAATGATTAAATGACCCATATAACTTAAAATAGGAAACCCAGTGGAGCGACCGCTGTATATATATGGGAAGTGGACACACGTTAAGCTGCCATTTAGAATTCGAGGTTTCAATGCGAATATTTCCATCCTAACTGCCATTACATTTCCTCATTTCGTTCCTATAAGTCGTTCAATACTTTTCATTTTAGCTTTCATCTCCACTGGTAAAAATACCTTTTAACTTGATTTAGTACTTGATTTCCTATCTGGTTAATATTAAATTCGCCAAAAATGTTACAACAAAATATCAAATTATTAAATAAATCCTGTACCCACAATGCGCTCATTAGATGGGATGAGGAGTCCGGAACTCAAATGTGAAAATGTTCCTACCAGAGACAAGGTCTGGGGAAGGAAAGTCTTTCTTCACTTTATACATCTCATAATCCTCGGAGTTGGAGGAGTACAAAAACTCGTCTCAGAAAATGAGAAATTGTCCTGGGCTAACGCGCTCTCATTTGGATTGACATTCATGATGACACTGGTGGCTCGTCCATATCTTGCCGAATTCAGAAACGGTGGAGCATCTATCCGCAGATATGTAAACGGCATACTCCAATTTGGAAAAATCATTTCCGATGAGAAGCACATGAAAGCAAGAAAAACTGGAGCGGCATCTCAACTAAATGTATACGTGGCCATCGCCTGCTACAATAGCATGACCATACTTCCGCCAATATTCATATTTGGTCTTCATTGGACAAATCCCTGTAAATCGGGTTTAGCCGGATAATTCATTGTACCAGAGTGCTCCCCGTTCTGCCAACTTGATGCAGAGTCATTCGGTTCTCACTTAATCAACCTTATCATCAAGTTTGTCGTTGTATCTGTCAACAGTTATTGGCTGAGTTTCGGATTGAATCACGTTGTATTAATATTTTGTGCCGTTGTAGTCCTTTGTACTATATCGCTGGTTGAATATTTGAAAATGTAAGTTAAAATATTAATTATATTGCACGATTAATTATTTTTAAAGTTAGTTATGCTGACCTATTTTTTTGTAGTTGGTAGGAAACTATCTGCAGTGGAAGATATTCACAGACAGAAATAGCAAAAATGTACAGATCAATGCAAATACTGGCCATTTTCAAAAACGAGCTCCTGAGAAATATAACTATTCTGGGTTATGTTATCGTACCCATAGTTATGAACTCATTCTCAATGGCTGTAATATTTAAAATCTATCAAGAGGATGGCAACCCAATAGTAATTGCGGTATTTGCAGTATTGATGTTTGACGGAATTATGATAACAATGTTTCCATTTGGAAATATGGCTCAAGTCTACATGCAATTTTGTGAGACATTTGTGAGTGTACTGAGGAGAGACCAAGGAAAAAATAGGCAGCTCAGTGGACCGTCGATGGCGACAAAGGTTTTTCCGAAGTTGTGGCCCAATTAAAGTTAAACTGGGTACTTACAATTACATAGATAGCCTGACCGCATTTAACAGCATGGACGTGGCTAATGATCTTACAGTAAACCTTCTTCTTTTGAGCAAATAAATTTAGCTTAATTACTCGGTAGACAACAGAAGCAGTTCTTCCTTTCTTAAAAATTGTTCGTACTTTTCTGGTTGCTGGAATACAGTAGTAACAAATTTAAACCTAGATTATAAATTGCACTGCACTTCAAAGGCGTTTAAGTGTTTAAAATAATCGTCGTGCAATTAAAATATTTTTTGCTCGTTGTAGTTATGTGTGCTTGTTGTAAGGTTGTAAGTGTATAGGTAAATACACATGCAACTTAATCCACTAAAAATTTAACCGATTTATCCCGCCTGCATATTCATACTTGTGTATGCATAAAACTTCTTGCATTTTAAAAGTCGACTGCATTTACGGATGCATCCTATTTTTATAAATTCTGTTTTTCGCGTTTAATTTTGGGTTCAAGAAGACGCATGTGATTGCACTAACTTTTTACTACCTGTCGCTATCACTAAACTCTTTTGATCCAATGATCGCATGGTAATCAGATACATAATTATTCATTCTTTGTCGAGTTATAACATCTTACTGCAGAGATGCGAAACTCGCGTTGCACGCGGTAATATGTGGCTGGCTACACAGAAAAAAAGACAAATGTGCATACATAGGTGAGAAAAGATAGTAAAATAACAAATGCTAGAACGCAGGGTAAATCTGTCTCTGTCTATATAATAGTAATTTTCAATTTTAAAGAGTGTAAAGGAAAGTGAATTGTTGTTACTTCTCAATTTCTATCCTTGAGAGTAGGTCCATATGGTTACATCGGCGATTACTAAGTTAACATTCCCCGCTTTTGTACTCACCATCTCACTAGGATTACCTTTTTAGGCAAAGAAAGCAAAATTTTTATTTAGTTAGATTTTTGCACTAGGAACGAAATTATTTATTTTTATTTTTTAACAACCAATTCACTATCAATCCACTTGAACGAACTTAAACTATTTAGTTAATAATATTTAGCTAGTAATTTAAAGCAGCTACACAGACAAATCTACTTCCTGTGCTTAAAACTTTAAAAAACAAAGTATTCAAAAAACCACAAGAAAATCATTCTCTGTCAACTCAATCCGTTTATATCCATACAGCTGGAATAGCTTAAAATCCCTGTTGTACTCAAAGGTCGGAGGTCCCAAATATCTCAATCTAAAAGCCGCTATCTTGGTCAAGCTAAAGTTATCATTAGCTATAAAATATAATAATTTTGACCTTATTCAAATGATTTAATCAACAATAATCAAAACAAAGATTTAATTACTCTTGGCATCATGATTTTTCTTAGTCTTTACAGTCATAACTTTTTTCCAATCTTTTTTACGGAATAACGCTTTCTTTTTGTTTATTTGTCTCCCGGAATTCTCACAACGAGAATCGATTCTCATCTTAATACGCTAAAGCATAATAATAATAAATAATATTTTCTTGACAAACCTTTTATCTTATCCTCCCTCATTCCGTTCATTTATCTTCTAATATATTTTTTTTCAGTTCCATTTCTTTATTATTATTATCTTCATTCTATAATAAATTCACTTTACTTATTAATAAAACACAATATGGCAAAATCGAAATATTTGAATATATTTAGGGAACTATAGGAAATACTACGTTCCCTGATAATCAAAAATAATTCTAAATACTAGAAACACAGTAGAGAAATTCTCTAGGTCACTAAAATTAACTCTCCATAATACGCAAACCTTCTTCTGGCTATGAATGTAATACTAATTTCTAGTTCAAAAATGTTAACCCTGTACATGTATTTTCCTTACCCGCGTACAATCGGGACCAACGTGTTTTATGAGGTTTTGTTTGCTGATGAAATAAATGAGAAGTTGATATAAATATAATGGTTTGACTATTTAAGCAGTGTAGTATGATTTTCTGTTGGGAAACAATGTTAAGACGCCCTAATTTATATTTCATAACGACTTTTATGAAACTAAATTTACAATGTTTGCATGCAATTATTATGGTGATTACCCAGAAATAAAGTGGAAAATTCTTTTTGGATGCTTCGTGTTATTACTATTGGAGTTTTATGATTGAATTTTTAATACACAGAGAAATATAATTTCCAAGTGTGGGAAATAAGGTAGTGAAAATCTAATCTCACACAAGCTTTAATTTACACTATTCCCTATTCGATATTTTTCAGTTCGAGTACGTACATTATGAGCGTGGCTATTGATTAATTTTGTTGCTCATCGGACATGTACAGCCGTGTTATATTATAAGGCCAAACTTAAACTCTGGTAGCTCTCTTTCCGTCTTCTGCTGAGTTGGCAAAGGCTAATGCTTTCTCACTTTGGAAAAACCTGTTACTAGTAGTTGTCATCTACTAATCTACTACTACTGTATATACTTCAAATTTTATCCAGTTCAACAGTGGCCCTAAGATTAAAGAAAATCATATAGTTCACGTTGAATATTTCTACTCATTGTTGAGCATATTAATTCCAGTAGCCTTTTGGTGTCATAAACTTATTATGTCTTCTATTTTTTGCAAGAAGTAAATTTTTGATAGAACTATAATATATATGTATAAAACAAGCATACACAACGAAAATCTCTAAAACATACACTTCTAAAAATGGGCCAGAGATCTGTGTTGTGCATTTTCATAATAGTTCTGTTGAAATTTGGTGACGGGAACCAGACAGAAATTGTTTCAAATGGACCTTGTTATCTCATTCAGCTTAGAACAATGGAGCACAGTTTAAAACAAATGCTGTATCTTGAAAGTTGGAACGGAGAATTATTTTTCCACTCCATTTCTACAACATGCCATCCAACGGGAATAAATATAGTTTCAATGACTTTTAATATCAGCTATTCAGCTAATACTGGAAGAGATATTCCTCACAGATTTCGACAGCCTTATTACTTCATTGTGGCACCACTCAGTTCAAAATATTACAACCGCTTGATTTTCAAGACATTCTATTCGCTTTCGCTGAGAGTTAAAACAGTAATAATTTTCGTGTCGAAGGAAAACCAAATTCCCAATCATAAAACACTCTTAAGTAAAAAACACATTACGCTTCCGGCATTGAAGCTGATTCTAAACAACAAAGACTCTTATAACGTTGTATGCCATGGTTACTGCAATGCACAAGGAACGTTTTCAAAAGACGCAATGTCAATCCTTACCAATCCCATCGCATTTCACAAAAGTATATTTTGGAATGGAAATGGCCGTTATGTAGAAACTGGATCAGTTAATCGTGACTTCATGTATTATCCACTGAAATACAGTAGTGCACATTCTCTCTGCAAACGCCAAAGCAGCGTATTTTACGGTAACACATCTGGAATTTCAGCACTCGCTTCTTTACAAGCCATCGCGGCAGTTCACAATATTTGTCTAAGTTATACTCCGAAAAGTGGACACAATGTTGAGCAACAATTTATAATACCTCGAATTAGATTTACCAATTATAAAAAACGCGAAGTTAGAGAAATATCAATAGCCGGATTCCACTATTCCCAATTCCTTGAGATCCGTCTGTTTTCATGCCGCTTTTCAAATATAACTAATTCTAGTGAGTTCCGTGTAAGTTCCTCTGTTTGGTTTGAACCGCTTCCCGGAAATATTTGGCTGCTTGTCTGCGGAATATTGTCAACTGTTCTCTTGGTTGAAGGCAGAACAGGTCGGTACAGTCAAAACGGGGTTTTGGGAAGAACAATAAATTTATTTGGTATTTTCATTGGATACTTCTCATCCTACAGTTCCATCCGTGGCAGACTAATTTTGTTTTTACTTGTTGAGGTTCTGGGTCTATTTATATGCAACTTTTACGGCAACGGGATTACCAGCATTTTGATTGCTCCTGAGGCACCAAAATCGGTTGAAACCCTTAAAGAAGCCATTGAGGCCGATTACATAATACGGCATTGTAAATCTACACTAACCCAATTTGAAATAGACTATGAGTATGATTTAAGACGGTTAGGCGTTTTGTTTATGCTAACCAATCATTATCATCGCGATAAATGTGCTACTACCAAAGCTATTGTAGACGCACACAGAAAGAACAAGTTGCTTGAAGTTCGTACTACAATTTATCCACAGTTTTATATGACTGTTATTAGATGGTCGGCCAAAAAACATGAAACTTGTAGATGCCTCATTTTGCCAGAAGTGCTTAAAAGTGAATATAAGTATATTCAGTTCTACACCTTGAATATGTTTTGGCTACGAAAATCCTATTCTAGAATTTTCCAAGGAGGACTTGATGGCCAGTGGAACTTATGGGCAAAACGAGCAAGAGAGTATAGGCAGCCAAAACTATACCACCGAACCAAATATATGGACGAGTTACCAAAAACTCATGATGATTTAATCCAATTGAACAAAATTGTGGCCATTTTGATACTTGGGTGGTCCCTTTGGATGACAAGCTTAATAATATTTTGTTTTGAGAGGTCAAATCAACTTGTATCCATGTGGAAGCGAATAGTGAAATTAGGAGAAACAAGAATTAGGCCTAAAAAATTCCAAAGAAATTTGATAATATTTTCTCTTGAGAGCTCTAATGATCTGTTATTGTCAATCAGTAAAAGTTTATTCAACTTAAGTGATATAAAAATTAAATCAAAGAAGTTGGTTCACCGAAACATATTCAGTTATTCAGATGTTGAGCAAATGCTACGGATAGAAAAAGATCGTAGAATTAAACTTGAGAATCAATTAAAACAACTTGAACTTGGAATATGCAGCTCCCAGTCTAGCTCTGTTGACTCGCCAGGAATAAAAGGTATTAAATCAATCTGAAATTATTTTGAATGCAAACTGGAAACTTGAATGCATAGCTAAATATATGAACATGTTATTGATGAATTATTGATTTTTGTTACCCATCAGGTCAACCAAGACGAAGAAAGCTTTTCTTAATAGAAACTATTACTATGGTTTCATAGTTCGTTTAGTAAGCATATCCGAGCTTGTATCAGCCCCGATCTCAATCAATCGCCAGCAATTCGTCAAGAAATGGATGCATTTCTATTCTATGTGGATGCACTCAATATCTCACCGCCAGCTTTTATTATGGTACAATCGTTTTTATAATCTAAATGATTTTTTCTCATGTCAGTATTCATGGGTTATCAACTAGGTACAAATTGGTTTGCATACTGATTCCGCACAAATGTAAAAGCAATAAAATCAATATTATAATCTTAATAATTGGCTGCCTCCACTTTATTTACAACTTGGAATTGAGAGGCGTTTTGATTTTGGTGCATGGTTAATAAAATATTTCCAATGTCTCAAATAACAGCTTATCCGTTGAATGCAGAAGTTTTTCAACAAACGTTTCGGAAGGATTTCAACGGTTATCTGAAATAAACTATTGATTTTTGTACGAGCGTGTCAACTAAAATTAATTATTCATTGCCTAATAACAATCTTGGATAGCTGTAGAAATTGCGACGAAACAACTAGTTAAAATCCAGTAGAAACCATATCTACTTGTTTCATTCTACCTCCTGACTAAACAATCCCCAAAAAGACAAACTTCCAGTTTATAAAATTTGTTTGTAAAATTTAGGAAGACCGATCTTGAACCTGGACAAATTTGGACCACGCCCGCCTAGAAATACGATACCATGGGATAAGTTATTTTTAGTTAAACGTGTTCATTATAGCCGATACAAATTTACTACAGATTGCCTTCTGACAGAGTAGTTGATACTCCCAACTATCCGTATACGTATTATATCCATTTAATTTTCGGATATATGGCTTTTGGAATTTTGAAATTTAAAGGTGACGTGTATCGTCCTCACTAATTTATTTTCTCCAACAACCTGCAAGGATATTTGAAGGGTATTGATGGACAATTGCAAATCAATTTTTAAACTTTATCAGTTATATTATTTCGTAAGATACATAGTATAACATACGAGTGTAAAAATAAATCAAATTATGTTACATCGCAACTCAGTTACAAAAAACCATTATGACATATACGTATGCATTTACTATTCTAGTAGATGTCCACGTTGCGCCATCAGTGGCGTATGGGTTACATAGTTTAAATTAAATCAGTTGTATCACGAATCCGTTGTCCGTATCCTTCTTGCTGCTTCTCGATACTTCAAATAATTTCATAAGAGATATAAGTCGACTGAATTTTATAGTGAGGAACTCCATCAGCTTTGAACATAGGCCTGTAACGCCCATTTAGAAAGTGAAAACTAATATCAAATTCAAATTCCTCATAGAAAAGTTAGTAAAAGTAGCATTTGAAAATTTC
>JAHZMV010003005.1:0-12958 GCA_027743765.1 Coecobrya sp. COE2 | reverse complement strand
AAGTGAGCAAATAAAAGATAAATATAATTTTCTGGTATCAGTTTTTAAAAGGTTTAATTATTGAAGAAAAGCATAAAACTGCATCTGCTTGACTATGAAAGCTTATGATTCTGGATGGAACAAAGAGCGGGCATCCACGGGAGCCTACGTCACAATCCAAGATGGTGAAAAACAGGTGACTTATGCTTGATGCACCTAACCTTATATATATACACCCCTTGTTTAGACTACTAATTTCCAGGTCAAATTTTTAAACTTTCAAAATCAGCTGTTTTCCCCAAACGCCGCTTGTTGTTTCCCCACTTGTTGCCCATTCCCCTCCACTTCTTCAAGTTCATCCTCCTCCTCATCGAAATCGTCGCTCGATACTTCTTCCTCAACATCAGTCTCATTTTCACTCAACCCACCATCAACACCCTTTTCTTCTTTCAAGACCCCAGAATCCTTCCCTTCAGCCTTGGTGTCAAGTTCCAGCTTACAGTCCGTGTTTGCCAATGCACCAACTGGAAACGTGTTTTTCTGCGGAGTCAAAAAATTTAAATGAATTAAATTGCTGCGACGTGTCAAGACCTTTAAATCATATTCCAAATTTATAATTACCATGTATAGATCAGTTGTCAGCAATTTCAGACAATGCAACTCAGGTACCCAATGGAGAGCAGCGCCGTAGTTAAGGCGAATCCGATTCCATTTGCCGCCAAGCATCGATAAATATCTTATGTCTGTGAACAAGAAACCGAACATAAATATTTAAAAGCGACAAAATTCTTTTCACATAACTTTCTTTAAAAATTTCACAATAGATTTTTATAGCACTGACGTTTTAAACTAGTAATATTTGCTCGCGGAACTGTAGCCGGTCTGAATTTTACATTTTTGTAATTTATAATGTCGACGTCCTCGCTATCCAATCCAGTTAGCCCGTAGTCATTCACAATACAATTCTTTATCACCAGCGAGGTTAGATTTGGCCATAGCCGGCATACGAATTCGAATAGTTGTGTTGGTCACTGTTCGCATTTCTAACCTTTCCACATTCGGTAACCAGCCGTTCAATTTACACAAATCCTTACCCATGAGGACAATGTCAGAACAAACCTCGACACATCTTTCCAGTCTAACATTATCAGCGAAATTTGTTCTCCAAATAATACCACGTGAGCCCGGGCCCACGGACTCGATTGCGAGCTTGGTAAACTGCAGTTTGGAGTAAACTTTAAAAATGACAACGATGAACAAACATCCTCGTGCACCCTGACATAGGAGAGATTTTGAAATACATTGTCCAAATCGGTTTGACCGGGCTGACTGAATGGGTTTATAAAGTATAATGGTTCCGGGCCCACTTTCGTTGGCTTTACAAGTTCCAGCATTTTCAGAGACTTTCTATGGACTTTAAAAATCTCACGCAATTTTATCACATCACTATCATCAGTACTCGCAACAAGAAGAAACAACTGGTTAATTTCCAAACGGGGATCGAACAGGGTTTTGAATAACGCTGGAGTAATCGCTTTTTCAACAAAATATGCAGGTGAACCATATACATGAACATGTTTCAGGTTAAATTTGCTAGAATCCTTATCCCTAATAGTGTTGACAGCTAGAAAGGCATCGTCAATTATTTTGGAGAAGTCGCTACTGTATTCGTTATGCAAGGGCAGTTTTAAAACCTGTACAAAAATTATTTATTTTCAAGTCATGAAAATATGTTCATTCAAAAAATTAATATTAATTTTGTATAAATTTTTTTTACCTCAACTGTGGGAAAATGACTGAAAAGTTCCTTCCAATACTTTCCACTTATGAGGCCACTGTCCAAATGTACAATTAACTGCTTGAGCTTTTTATGCATTGAATATCGCAGTCTTGTCAACTTATCATCGTTAATATCCCTTTGGAGTTGCAAGCGGGCCAATTCCAATCTTTCCATATTTGGAAAGCAATTAAATACAACTTGTCGAAAATCATTTATTGTTCTAAATTCGCAAGAGGAAAGATGAAGGGTTTTGACTTGCAATGCAAAAAGTACTAAAAATGATTTGAACTGAACAGTTTGAAGGTTTCCTTCCAATTGGAAATTCACATAGAGATGACGGTCATTTGATAGGTCATTTGAGTCGAGAAGTTTGTTAGTGCGTTGTATTTCATGTTTACGGTCAAAAATTAGGTGGAGATTAGTACGAGCATGTAACCATTTTCTAGTGACGCACTTCCAGAATTTGGAGACAAGAGAACACGATGCCAAATCCTTCCGGGAACAAAATTGGGACGTATTATCTAGAACCTAGACAAGAATGTAGATAGTATATTTTTTATTATTCTTTCATGCATCAATTATAAAACAAAGTAGTTCAGCACTTCTAAACATATTATATTCATTTACCAGTGGATTTTGCAGCGGATTCTCCATAACAAAAACATTGTCTTTCACGACGTTAAAATCAGCCATAATAAATTCTAATCAAGATATGTAATTCCTTATTGAGTTTTAGTCTGACAGCTTTATGTCAAGTTCAGGAATTCATACAAATTGCAATAAATATTAATGTTTTAAGAGAATTATCCGAAATTAATATTTTTAGTCTGTTGGTTATTATTCTTCATGTAGAGTAAACTTTTTAGAAAATAACTCTATTAATTTAGTAGTAGTTTAGAATATTCTTGCCATCATAGGCAAAATAAATGTGAATGATATTATTGAGAACCAACTGAGATAAAAAAATTTCTTTGTTGTTTATTATGCACAAGGGCTACATGTGTTTGGTAAGAGTATTTAGAACGGTTCGGGACCGAACAATACGGTGAACATTGATATGAAAGGGATTAAAATATTTAAGGCTTAAAACAACATCTGTGCATGTACGTGCATTAGTAGTAGGTGTCCTTTTGCCTTTAAATAGAAATACGTTTATAAAATACTAGACAACCTAGAAAATACCTTGTGCTAGGAAATTAAATATTCAACCGGTATGTTACATATGTGGATTTAGTATGAAGATACTAGAGTTGAGTGGTTTAGTATGGTGTAAGGACAGAATGTCAGATCAGATCGTTATCAACATTATAATCCTCAGTGTTAAAACTCAAAGGGATTATCATAACAAAGGGACAACTTTTCTGGCAAGGGGACTTTCATTTGTTGAAAGGCGTACTTACCTAAGTTGGAAGGTGTGAAAAGTTAAAAAAATATCCCTTGAAGGTGAATACAGACTGAAATCCTAGACAATTTGAACCAGTAGTACCTAAGCATCATAAAGAGCAAGCGAGTTAAGAGAGTAGTTTGGTGAAGGAGAGAAGTTGATACTGAAATAAATTGGAATTATGGAAGCTACAAATGCAGGTAAATGGTTTAGTAAATTTATTGTAATATCAAACAATTTAAATTACTATATTGAAGAAAAATTAATACAACTTAAAATTGATATTTTCAGAATTGCGAAATACGCTGCAGGAAGCAAGGGAGTTGACGAATGAAAAGGAAATTGATCAGGCGATTGTAGTGGAGGAAACTGACGATGAAAAAAATGAGTTGGACGATAATAATTGTTGCCTTATCTTCTTCCTATTTGTATGTACCATGTTGGGTAACTGTGTGCAGAATATATTTCTCCCAAATTGGCTTTATTTTGTTCGTGATTCCATGTCTCTTAACTCGTCTACGTTCCTCGCCTCCCCGTTCCCAACCTGTTTACCATTATCCTACACTGGAGTCATTTCCGTTTCTACGGAAGCCTTGCTTTTCTCTTGTGCCCTAATTTTGGCTACGGATTTGTTGGCACAATTTCTGAATAAACAGGAGGGAATCACCCTAATAATCCCACCTTCCATGGAAATATGGAGGGTTTATTGGTTCATCCCGTTTAAAGCTTATTCATCAGCAATCTTTACCTTGTTTGTTTACTATTACTATCAAACACTCCAGGAGGAAATTTCCAGGGAAACTTATTGGAGGGGGGATTTGCCAGAGTTGGTGCTGTACTCCGGTCTGCACCTTTTTGCCATTGGAATGTTATCACGCGTGGGGGCATTGCAGGTAATAAAGTGGATTACACCGGCGGCGGATGAGAGGAATGATTTGAAGGACAAGTGGGATAAAAGGAAGTTATTCGGCATCCTTTTTAGTGTGGGATTGGCAACGTCACACTGGAAAATCTTTAATTTTTATGAAATTAGCCAGTCCATTACCACTCCCCACGAGTGCATAAACCTGGACCCAACTTCACCCTGGTATTTGTATATTATTTTAATTTTGCTGTTTCAAGTTCATAGTAACTAATTATTTTAAATAACAAAATTGTACGAAATGACTATATCAATGATTTTTATGCTAAAATTGAATGCTGAATAAAATTACACATATTTCGTTAAAATTATTAAAACAATTTATTTACAAAAGAAATTGTACACCTAAATAATTACACCATAGGTTACAAATCGATGCATAAAACATACGATTGCAATTTTACTCCTTGACAGTTTGACCACTCGTCGACGGTGTAATATAAATAGGACGCGTACCACATGAAGTTGTTCCAATTCCGTTGCATGAACTGAGGTCGATTTCCAGTTACCAGATTTCTTAAATCACCTTTTGCTTTCAGTTACAGCAAAGTGGATGACCCTACAATAGCAAAATATTATCACACAAAAGTCAATTTCACCCCACCCCTCCTTTGTCAATTTTTAGCAGCAAATACCTTAATCTCACCACAACTTTAAAAAACCACATATTATCAAGCCAAATCACAGTTTCAACAATCAGTTCGTTGGTTTGTCTTCTATTGAAAAATCCTAAAATGTGAGCTCTATGTGCAGTCAGCAAACATGTATACCGGAAAATAACAATGTCAACAGTTTAGTTTCAACTATTTCCCTACCGTTTTGGATTTTAGTAAAATTTATTTGGCGGAAAACAAAAATCTAGCAATTTAATCTGCACACTTAACCAACACAATCCGGATATGAAACGTTGGATGGATTGGATGCCTGGAACATTTATGTTGCTTATACCAAAATTAAAACGTACAAAACTGGTGTTCCCTCACTTCGCAAATTTATTTGAAATTGTAATCCAGTCCCCAAAGAAACAAGGTATAGAACACGTCGAAAAAACTGGTGAGCTTCTAGAAAATTAAATATTAAATTTTTCATATACAAATGACATAAATAACTTTCAATGCAGAGCTTCTATTGCGGAATGCTTTTGTAGGTAAAACACTTTCTGAAAAGCTTGAGAATGTTCAACTTCAGAAAACAAATTATTCAAGTTTATGCTTCCCACACATCTTGGCTAGGTTCTTTCATGGACAATTAAAATATTCAACCACGGTTAAAATTTAATGAATCTCCGCTAACAACAAGTTCACGTTGGGCAACCCAAGGTTGCAGAAGTCCTCATTTACTGTCGACTCCTTTTTTGTTATTCCGTAAATCTGACCTTTTACTTCTGACATCGGTAGTGCCAAGCGAAATAAGAATTTTAATAATCCACACCTAGCCAAGCAACAATAGCTTCCCCTTTTGTTCAAATATGCGAATAAGATCGAATTGGATCGGCGTGCATAGAATATTTAATTTAACTTTGGCGTCTGCAAAAAAGAGCGAGGGCGTATTCGAGTCTAAATACCCATTTGATTCCCATCGACATCGTATCCATGTACAAAACCAAACGGTTAATAAGTTATATTTCAGGCACGTGTAAACTTTTATATGAAACTTGAGTTATTTGATGCTATCCCAAAGCTGGTATTCCGTATCTGCCATACCTATCCTGCATTTTAAAAATTATTTTAAAAATAATTTTGTTAGAAGTCGTCTGCCGAAGGTAGCTTCATCGAGATAAATATTTCATCTCGCACAACTCATGACACGAAACCTTCATTTTATGCAGAGTTTATAAAGTTTATCCAGTGGACTACGATAGGCTTGAGGAAAAGAATTGGCAACACATTGGAATAATAAATTTAAGAAAGAAATTATTAATCTTAGGTTTTCATGTACATATATACATATTTGAAGTTCGCTCTTTTTCATCTTGGGTTCTACTGTATCTGCTGTCGCCAATATAAAGCAAAATCACAATTCTCAATCTAAATCCAGATATAGACCTACATTTATATTGTATGAAAATATTAAAGCATGACACGGTGGATCCCATGGTAAAATAATATTTTCAATTTGTTGCTAGAATGTAGGCGTAGTCAAGTTGACATAAATATTTAATTTGCCTGCAAAGTTTTGCTGTATCTGTGCAAAAACCAACACATAAATAAATTATATTTCATGCACGTGTACAATTTTTAAGCGACTTTGAGCAACCTCGCCACGTCGAACGGGTTTTTGAAAGTCATTACAAGCACATCCAACGTATTCGCTAACGTCATTTTAAGGAAATGCGAAATATTACCGTAGCGGATAAACGATCATAATTTTGAGCACTCACAAATTGACCTCGTCGCAATCATCTGCCCAATTTTCCAGTTAAAACACACACTCACCTTTGTTCCAGCCGAATTGTATTACTCAAAAATTTTACAAACGTTAACATTCAGAAAGCTAATTTATCTTCAAAATGTTGCAAAACAATCTCGCTTTATTTGCAAAATGCTGCATCCTCTCTAACAGATTGGGCGCTACTCTGGTTCGATGGGATTCAAAAAGCCAAACACTATTCCGTTGTGAAAAGTTTCACTCGAGGAATAAAGTCTGGAAAATAAAAGTGTTTTTGCACATGATCTTTGTTGTAATACAAACAGTAGGGGGAGTATATAAAATCTGGACAGATAACGAGCAAAATTCTTGGGCAAACATGATGTCATTCGGCCTGGGTTTCATTCTTATCCTGGTCTCCCAAGAATATCTTAGTCTGTTTAGAAATGGTGGAGATAGAGTGCGACAATATATCAACGGACTGCTTCAATTTGGAAAATATTTGTGCCCTGAGGAGGAGTTGAAAGCAAGAAAAATTTCCAAGACATCACAAATAAACGTCTGGATGTCTTACGCTTGTTACATTGGCGTTATGACAGTTCCGGCTTTTTTCTTGTGGGGTCTTCACTGGCAAAATCCGTGCAAGCCAAGTTTAGCCGGATACTTTCTTCTGCCACAGTGCTCATCCTTGTACAATGTTGACAGAGAATCGGCTCAATCCAAAGTTGTGAACCAATTGATGAAAGTCGGGTTAATCATTGCAAATCATTATTGGTGGAGCTTTGGATTAAATCCGGTGGCAATCATTCTCTGCGCTTGTCATTCTCTGTACTGTAACCCTTGTTGAATATTTAAAAATGTAAGTTGCAGTAACTGTCGTGTTTTATTCGCTTTCATATTTTGATTATTTTAATAATGCTGTATTTTCCCTGGTTTTAGTTGGGAGGAAAATGTAAGCAGTGGAAGATATTCTGAGGCAAAAATTGCCCATCACTACAGAACATTGCAAATGTTGGCCCTTTTCAAAAACCAAGTCTTGCAAAACATCATGGTTTTGGGTTATGCAATCACACCAACTTTAATGAATTCATTTTCAATGGCCATGCTGTTCAAGCTTTCTCCTGTAGACGACAGTCCCGTATTGTATGCTGTCTTTGGACCATGCATGTTTGATGGGATTATGATAACAATGTTTCCGTTCGGAAATATGTCTCAGGTTTACATGCAAAATTGTGAAAATCTGTACAAGCTCAAAACAGGTTTGGGAGCAGATAAATCTTTGAGTTTGAAGCAGCGGCGATGGCGACAAAGATTTTATCGGAGTTGCGCCCCAATCAAAGTTAAATTGGGTTCTCTCAATTTCATTGACAGTTTGACGGCATTAAATTGCCTGGATCAGGCTAATGACCTTACGGTTAACTTTCTCCTTTTGAGTCAATAATCTGTAAACGCACATACTCACAATATCAAGTAGCAGCGCGTCAACGGGCATAGAAATTAATTTTAAAAGCACTTCATAAGAAGAAATACAAGTTAACAGAATCAACAAATGAAAAAATATTGTTGTTATAAGTCTTTCTGTTTTGTTTAAAATCCACTGCTGCACACTTTTCTGCACTTGAAATTATATTTAAAAATTATTTCTTAACGAATGTTTTCTGATCATACCTAGGTATTTAGGTCAGTAGATGAAACAATTTGGAGCGTTTATCTACAATCTGAGGGCAATGGTATATTAAATATATTTCTAATTAAGTATTAGCCCTAAACAAAAAATAACTTTTGTTTAGCTACAAATCAGTCGGGCAGGGCATGCCAATGATTCTGGAATCATTTGGTGTGTCGGCTCATGAGAGGCATTAGCATTTTCTTCACAAGTCATAAACCAACCAGTTTCATTAAATCCGGAAATGACTATTTTTTCTAATTGTCCACACAATAACAGCTTCAATGCTCACATTTTATGCTTCCTAATGTAATCCAGTCGAATTATTTCCACGCCTTTATGAAAAATACGCTGCCCACCCCTGGGCTGCAGGCTGGCTACGCCACTGCCCACCACTCAACCTTTTTGGAAAAATTTAATCCCTTCTTTTTATTATTTTTTGGTTCGGCCAACAATGTATAAGGAAACTAGAAACTATGCTTGATATTCTGCAAATGTGATAGCATGTTTGGAAGGAAAAGATTTTTTATGAAACGTACATGATAGCTTTGTAATTTAGGAATGAATCTGAAAAACCATTTTCTTACACAGATTGCCTAGATTGATAAATGAACGTAGATAAAAAAAATATTTCATATTTGTTGATAGGTTACCACTAACACATTTACGCTTTTTTAATCGCCAATAAAATTAAAATATGTTATGACAAAATATAAATTATTGGAACAATTTATAAATTGTATTTGAAAAAAAATATACTAAAATAAAAGGTAACACAATCACGCATTTTTCTTAAGATTAGGAACTTTTAGAAATGAAAATGAAGCGTCAGACTTCAGGAAAGTTTGCTAATTGAAAGGCAACACAAAAATGTATTATTAATAAATAGTAAAAATAACTAAATTCAATTTGTTTGATTGATACATAAGAGTATAATTGTGTGCATTGGTAAAATCATTTGAAAGGTAGAACCAGTTATGAAGCCAATTTAGCGCTGTGAGTTTGTTAAACATATCACGTGAAATGTGTACCAACACAAAACCTAAACTAAAAAGTCCAAAGTGCCTGTTAACTTTCAGTTTGCTTCATTTTTGAGAATTTTGCCATTAGACTTTGATGTAAACAGTTTTCCATATGAACGAAATAATAACATAATTTTTTTCGCCCATATTTTTATATACAATTTTGATTTTAAACATTCTTTTAATAACAAAATGCACCATAGCAGAATGAAAATTATTTGACATAGAACAATTCAACTACACAGCTACCACCACTACAAAAGGATTGTACGTGTAGGATATTTTATCTAATTAAGAATGATTTGAAATACAAAATTATCCAAAGATATTCGAAAGCCAATTCCATATTCCAGTTTTACCCTCTGAATCTTCCTGCTTACATTTTACGACTATAGAATGTTCGTCGTTCAACCCATCAGGCTGGTCCGCGGAGCAGCATAGTTTTTCTTGAGTGCAGCCTTCATACTCCAAATCGCAATAGGATCCTATATCACCCACATCCTCACCAGACAAGGAATAGTTTCCGTGTAATAGCTCTTTCGTCCATGTATCAGTAAATCCATTTTTTGTTAAGAAAATGCAGCAGAAATTAGCTTCGTCAGGTTTGCACTGAAAAACAAAAAAAATTAGTAGGATTATAGTTTTTTTTAAATTTCAATTACATTTGTTTGAAATCACAAAACTTGGTCGATTATATTATATAAAATTTACCTCCCCTGCACTGACCAGTGACAGGTTACAACAGAGAATGAAAATTAATATTAGCAGAAATGTAGTCCTTTTCTCGGAAAGCTGCATTGTTAGAATTTTTAGAATTCAGTTTTGGAAAATAATTAAATTTGAAATGTAAATATTTTCTAGATTTGACAAGTCTGGACAATTGGAATGTTTTCTAAGGAATGGTAACACGTCGAGAGACAAATAGGTAATGTCATTCTTTTTCTTTGCAGACTGGTTTATATTTACCTAGGTACAGATACACTCAGATAAATAAATAAATTGACTTGGAGCGACCCTTTTCTTAAAAATCTATTTTGGTTGCGCGTCTTCTGGTATTTTAGAATGTGGATACGGCTGATAGATTTTGAGACCTTAAATGATTCTACTATTCTGTGCCTACGTGACCACTGAAAATGTTAACCTTTTACTGCATACTGTTTACACTATCCATTTTGGTACAGTGTTCCAGAATATGTCAAACATGCTTAGAGAGTATGTTGGCGGTATGGGCTTAAGTGAAAATCTGGTAGAAGGTATGGAACAAGTACATCGTAGCACATATGTCCCAAATATAATATTTATGCTTGGGTGACCGATATTAAATTTGAATTTTTGTTGTATTTGTCTTTATGTTTTAAGCTCATCTTTTTAGAAGGGGTTTGCTTCAAAAAAGATTACAATAAGCAGTTTGATCCAGCCAGCTTATTCTTTTTAACAGAGTGGAATATTTTCAGGTAAGTTGAACGCAGCGGTTTGATGACTTGTTTCCATTCAGAAAACTACTAAGCTTATATTGCCATATCCATTAACTTGCATAGGTTTGAAGTACCGCTTTACTCTATGAATTTTGTTGTATTTTTTTCAAATAATGTCTCAGTGATCCATCAGGAATATGCTGACCGAGGTCGTTCAGAAGAAAATTAATTGAAAGATGACATAGGCAAGAACATGTTCAGGAAAGTTTCCAGCACAGAATTGAATTGTATTTTTTTAGCAAAAACAGATGATCTATTCAGAATGTCGCATTGTTACAATATTTGAAATTCCACTTCTGGGAATGAGCGAAATATGGAAGTGTAAATATTTTTTGTAGTTTTCTCAGGTAATTGAAATTACAAAACCTTGCAGCTTATGTAAGCAGATTGACTGAAAAATCGGAAAAATCTTACCAAAATATATGCTAATTGTTTGCTAATTCTGTTTGCATAAATTTGGAAAAAATTTAAAAATTCGTTGCTCATACTTGCAAAAATTAGAATAATGGCATACATACATATTAGCTTTCACTTACTTTACCAAATGTAAAAATCAACTATAAAGGGCTGTTATCACATAAGTATCTTCGTATGTGTTAACAGGCCAAAAACCCGATAAGTGTAATCCTACCTGAAGCCAACAGAAGCAAAATACAAGAACTTTTGCACTACAGCAGCAAAAAGGTGAGGAAAGTTAAAAATACATAGTCCTTGAAGGTGAATACAGGTGAAGGTGAGACTAATCTCCTAAAAATGTTTAAGCTGAAACAATACCCAAGCATCATACGAGCAAGCAAGACTAGAAAGTAGTTTGGTGAAGCAGAGAAGTTGGTCCTGAAATAAATCAGAATTATGGAAGCTAGAAATCCAGGTGAATGTTTTAGCAAATTTTATTATAATCTCAAACAATTTTAATAACGAATTCTAAATTTTACTAAATTGTGTAAACTTATTGTGACTAATAAATTGATATTTCAGAATTGCGAAATGCGTTCCAGATAGCAAGGTAGTTTACGGGCGGAGAGAAAACTGATCAGGCGATTATTGTGGAAATTGACGATACTAATTACTGCTATTATTTTGCCATCTTCGTAGTCCTTGTATTAGCCATATGTGGCTACAGTGTGCAGTATATATTTCTCCCAAACTGGCTTCATTTTGTTCGCGGCTCCATGTCTCAAAACTCTTCTTCATTCTTCGCCTCCCCATTCCAGTCATGTTTACCATTATCCTACACGGGAGTCATTTCCGTTTCTACGGAAGCTTTGCTGTTCACCTGTACCTTAATTTTGGTTGCAGATTTGTTGGCACAATGTCTATATAAAAAGGAGAGAATCACCCTAATCATCCCAATGAACATGTATACATGGAGGGTTTACTGGTTCATCCCGTATACAGCTTATGCATCAGCAATTTTTACCTTGTTGGGATACTACTACTATCAAGCACTCCAGGAGGAAGTTTCCAGGAAATCTTATTGGAGGGGAGACTTACCAGAGTTGGTCGGGTATTCCGTTCTACACCTTTTTATCGCTGGAACGCGGTCACGCGTGGGAGCATTGCAGATGATAAAGTGGAGTCCAACGGCAGATGAGAGGAATGATTTGAAGGACAAGTGGGATAAAAGGAGGTTAATCGGCATTCTTTTTGGTGTGGTATTGGCAACGTTACACTGGAAAATCTTTAATTTTCATGAAATTGGCCAGTCCATCGCCATTCCGCACGAGTGTAAAAACCTAGACCCAACTTCACCCTGGTACTTGTATATTATTTTAATTTTACTGTTTCAAGTTCATAGAAACTAATTATTTTAAATACTAAAATTGTGGAAAATGATTAAATCAATGATTTTTTGTGTTAAAATTCAATGCTAAATAAAATTACACGTATTTCGTTAATATAATTTGTTGCAATTTTTATTCCTTGACAATTTGACCAATGGTCGGTGGAGCCACATAAATAGGACGCCTACCACGCGCAGTTCCACTTCCGGTGCAAGAACTTTCATGTCGATTTCTAGTTCCACCTCCCGCGAATCCCACCCCGCATCCCTTTCGACATAATAATGGCCTTTCCCCCGCCACCCTCCCCAAGTGATCCTTCAATGTCGTCTTCGAGTAAAACAGTTTGGGGCAATGGCTACACAAAAGTTTTGACTTCTTTTCCTTCGGTTCCGTGGAATGCTTGCTTTTAATGTGAAGATTGAGGAGGTTTTTATTTTTGATGATTTTCTTGCAGATGGGGCACACGCACCATGCAAAATGACAATAGGCGAAATTCTCACCTATGCAATATTTTAGTATGTTGTAGAGCTTTTCAAGACGGTCCGATTGGGTAGAAGAAGATACCCCCGAAAACTTACC
>JAHZMV010003004.1:0-63812 GCA_027743765.1 Coecobrya sp. COE2 | reverse complement strand
GGAAAGGGCAGCTAGATTTTCCGGTTTCACTGTATTGTGAGGAAATAAGACAAAAGGAGGTTTAGACATTGAATACAGCTTTTCAACACATTTCTTCATTCATCTCAATGAACTTAGCGTTATAATGATGCATTTTTTTCTAAATCATTCTATTTCATCATTTATAAGACAATAGTGTGCATTATGGGATGGTCATTCTTCTCATTGATCATCCAGTATAATAATCATAATCATCATCGTGATGGCTTTTCCCACGTCAATAAAATGGGCTTTGGAAATCAGGAGGGAGACTGATTTTTTCAAGCTTTGAAGATGATGAGGTGATGCATATTATATTTTTTTAAACGATTGGGATCATCATACCATCAAATCATTTTTATGAACGATCTTATTGCATGCTCTGATTCTGTCAAGATTTTTTTCTCTTTCGAAGAGTTGGGCCATAGCTTTAAATCCATTCATCTGACGCAATGCAACTTTTGCATAAAAAACTATTTAATATTTTAAAAGGAATAGATTCGACTAACACCACATCAACTAAAGTAGGACGTAGGTATTCAAATCTCTCTCTCTCTCTCTAGACAAAGTATTTACCGTGGATGAATTATTATAACAAGTTATTATTAAATGCATAATAAATAAAATATTATATTATGAAATGATGGACCTCTCTAATAATTTTTCTTATATTGACATTATACAAGATGAACAACTCGCTTCGCTCGATTCTCACTCGCCGGGTTTATACAATAAAGTGTAATTGCATGTTACATTACACGGCAGCAGCATCTCATCTCTCTCTTCTAAAATATGAACAAGCCAAAGCGATCATGCTCCGGTTTGCTCTCACAAAACAGCCAAAAAACCAAAACGGTAGTTACATAGTTTAGAAAACAACACAGCAACAAGCAAGAAGACAAGACATAATAATATCCCATCATGAAACATTTTTTAAATACCGCTCAATATATTATTTTGATTATTATAACCTCACAACCTGATTCATGATACCAATAATGCAATATATGATGATGATGATGTATGCATACTTTATTTTTATGATGATTCATGAGACTTTTTTTCATGGTCTAAACGAGAATCGCCACCACACATCACATCTGCTGGCCCTTTTTATGTATTATGCAATATCTTACTATTATGTGCTTATTATGAAGCATAAAATACATATCATTCTTCTCTCTCTTTGCAACTTTACTGAAGAGGAAAAGGTGATGGACGAGACGCGGAGGAGAGAATTTAAGAAACATTTTATTATTAGTAGCCACTTCGCTGTTAAAACAAAAAGGGAAAATGGTTTTTTGCCATATTGACAACAGCAGCGAAATTAGCTTCCAAAGTGTTTTATGCCAAGTATATAATATACTTGTACACTAAACGTATATACATATATATTTTATGTCAGTCTGCCCGAAACTCATTTTTATGAATTATGCATTCAATAGGAATTTTGGATGCCCATCCAATACACAATATTTCAACTTTGATTTTTATGGCTATTGACTGAATTTTTAATGTGATACTCAAAACCATTTTTGAGAAAACATTTTTACAACCTTTGTCTTTCTTCTTTCCGTTCTTTCACTCTAATCATAATATCATCATATCGTATTATTTAATAGGTTAGACAAGATATACAATGTACAAAGTACGGTTGAGGCATTTTCGCTGGCATGTTAATTGAGTAGTGCGAGAGGTAAGTAACAAGAAGTGTATAATGCACAGCTAATAATATTGAAAAATGACTTTTTTCTACAAATAAAAAATGTTGATGGAACTGTTAACTTATAATATGTATGTGTAGTAGTAGTATATTTTTAAGCAGATAGATTCCCCGTCTCTCACAGCGTGCTTTCTAATACATTTTTGCAGTAACCACTCCATCATTATCATAGTTATTGCTTTAAACGCTGTGCGTTGTGTCTGTGTCGTTGTTGGAGTAGAAAATATATAACGTGTGATGGGCAAGTATACACGTAATATTTATGACAGTTATTATATATTACTGTTGTTACAGGGAGGTTTTTTCTGCGCTCGGGTGGCTGGTGAGTTTGCTATCTCTCTAGCTAAAGCTTTCTGCTAAAGTAGCCTCACTATTCAAATAAAATGAGATGAGAATATGGGAGGCAAACAGAAAATTAATTGAAATCATGCATGAAAAAAAAGATGATCATGATGAGGACGATGAATTGAGCACCAAATCATCATACTGACATGTATCCTAATATTATGTACTTTAATATCAGAAAAAAACTGATTGTATAATTTTTCTTCGTGTTATTATTCCTGTAATTTTTATTCTTCTCTCCTTTCAATCCTCCTGTTTCTTCAAGATCAATTTATTGAATTTATTTTATCAACTGGGTACTTATATTTTTATATCGTATAAAAATATACGGGGTAAATGAGAATATAAGCGATAGATAGAGGGAGAGCTTGTTATCATTATTATATTGCTCCTGGTTAATAAAATTCAAGTCAATGTGCTGTGCTTTTTGGTTATTGTTATTAAAAGAAGAACATGACATGACTCTCTCTCTCTTTTGGTAAAATGCCATATTTTGATTATGGCCAGACTATACATTATGCATTAGCAAATTTCAATAACTCCGCTATTTTGAACGTGTTTTAATCATTTCTACATAGCCACTCAAGAGATATTTATTTAATGGTTCATAATATCAATATAATATCGGTAAGTTATTTAACTAGCCAAGTATCCATATATGAACTTGTAATGCAAACAGAGAGGAGAAAAAATGATTGCTAACTTCATGCCTGCTGAGAAAATATATTATTATTACTTTGTGGTAAACTAACTAACTAAACGACTTGTTTCAGTATAAGTCATGGAATTATCACCGGTATTGATATATTGTGCAAAAATCATCCACGTAGGTAAGCAGCAGGCAATAGGCAGTAGCAACATAAGCATATAAAATAGTTACATTATTTTGATTTTAATGCATTGTGTGAAATTCATCGGATCGTAAAAGTGTATAAATATTGACAGGATATTTGGGAGAGAAAGGGACAGCTTGAGCTTGTAGAGAACTAGAAGGAAACAGCACGCACACTTTTTTTGTGTTATTGCTTTGGTGGTGGTAGAACGACATGGGCAGAACCTCACCTTACTAAATAACGGCCACCCCTTGAATCGGTTTGCGAAGAAATAAATTATCCATCCACGCAGCAACATAAATAAAAAAGAATCATTTTCGCTGGTGAGGCTGCAGCCACCACCACCGTCGGATCTACTTGACTCTTCTCCCACAGTAGTAGGCAGACAAGTAAAGATAATCATTTCGTAATAATAAATAAGGTAACAGAAAAGTTATTAAGAACTGCTTAGTATCTTCTTGGGAATGTTCAAGTTGTCTGTCGGTCCGTCTGCAGCAGGGTTTTATAGAATTGCTGATCGTATATGAGTAAACAGAAACCATACAAGATTGAGATTTTTTATTTATTAATTTCACTATTGATTTTCAGCTAAATCGGTAGAATCAGATAAATCCCTTAGACCTGACTCACTTCACCCCAGTATATAGGTATGCCCTGATTTGGGACAAATGTGAATATTGAGTACACACCGAATCGGTTTTCCCCAGGGGATTGGTTTTAGCCACGTCTACCAGTATTTGTCTAGTGCATGAGAAGATTATAATATAATATTATTATAAAAATCTAAACTCTTGCTCTTCTTGCATTTCGCTATTTCATATTTCTGGCGCATTATCCTTACCTGCGCATTTATTATTGTTACTGACACAATACATTATATTATTTGCCGGTTGCAATTATAATATGTAGTGGCAACGTGGCAAAACCACTCAAAAGCAATTATATCATGTAGAGGGACATGAAAACATTTTGAGGGAGGATCTTTTAGCATGCATGTAAAATTAAAGTGGAAATAAAAGATGAATTCTATATTACCACAAGAGGTATACATACACACCACTGTCGTGATCATCATTATTATTATTGTCTTGGTTCAAGAATATTAATGCCAAGCAGGATTGTCGAAGGCGGAGGAGGATATATAATGTGATAAAGGTATAAAGGAAAGCCGCTGGCAGCCATAATTATAATTACATGGAACATGATGATTATTCATTAATAATTCATTTTGATGGGCTATATGCTAATATTCTCAAAAGAAAGTTTTTCAACATGCCACGTTATATACAACTTTACCTAAGTTTCTTGACTGATAACTTCAAGTTTCTTTCTTTACGACTACTACTCATCTCGTATAATAAGATTTCGTATTATTCATTATTTCAGACGGTGAAATGGTGGTAGAAAGAAAAATGTGTATTCTGGAGGCGCAATTATTTTTTTTCTCTCGTAAGTAATACTAATTCTGCTCATGAATGAATTGAATGTGATTACACTATATTATAGAGGCATTGGGCATTACTACTTCTTAATATTCACAGGTTTGCTAATAAATCGAATGATTTTTTCCCTTTATATTGTCTTGAAGGAGTGTAGCTATTTTTCTCTGC
Organism: Coecobrya sp. COE2; assembly: GCA_027743765.1. Taxonomy (NCBI): domain Eukaryota; kingdom Metazoa; phylum Arthropoda; class Collembola; order Entomobryomorpha; family Entomobryidae; genus Coecobrya; species Coecobrya sp. COE2. The sequence continues at coordinate 59,283 of JAHZMV010003004.1, read as the reverse complement.
TGAAGGCACTGTAAATATTGCCAAGCTGTTATTTGAAAGTTTACTTGATTTCCTTTACTCTCTTGGATTTTTATGCGATCACTTGTGTTTTTCCCAATTTCCATTCACTCTTTTAGCTGCATTAGCTTCTCTTCTCTTGAAAAAAAAGGATTCTTATAAAATGCTCAATATAATATTCAAGGAGCGGACGACACATCAATTTCCACTCTGGAGGGTAGTTTCCCATTTTATTCCCTCTCCTCCTCCTCCTCCAATATCGTGTCGCATATCGTATCAAAACCACAGACGGGGATGATAATGTTCACAAAAAGCAGCACCAGCATCATTACTGCATCAAGATTATTATGAACTAACTACAAGATGGTAGAGTCCCTATTTTTGGATAAAATTGCATTATTATTATCAACCTTTAGTAACTTCTTGACATTCTCTCACCATTTCTGCTTACATCCTCTTGCTTACTCCCTGACAAAAAATTAAATCTCCAGCAAGAATTTTCAAGTAAGTTAATAAGAACGGGATTAAGATTAAGGTGCTATCATTATTTTTTTTGCTTTGGTGCGCTTTTTTCTGTGTCGTTGTTTTCCTCAGAATCATCTTAGCTGATACACAAACCATGTTGAAAAAGCCAATTTGCATTCTCTTTGCATGCGTGCAATGAACATTCGCTACCTTCATCATTCATTATCTCTCTCTCCTGTTTCTCTTCTGCATATCCACCATTCAGACCTTCTTTATATTATTCACTTTTCGGTAATTCCAAATGATATAACCTTTGTCTTTGTATGTGTTTGGATGAGCTATAGAGGTTTTTCTTAAGAGTTATGTGTCGCAATCCTTGTATAACTTCTATATTAACCTTTTTAATAGGAGAAAGGACTTTCATCCTGCTTATTTTTTTCTATTGCTCGTCTACTTTTAATGCAAACAGTGTTATGCGCAAGTAATGTAATTTGTGTTTGGGTCCGCTGTGTTGTATGCGATCCCAGCATCCAAGAAAATGAAACGATTCACATTATTCCAAATATTATTATGCAAGAAGCTACCACGGTAAGACTTATTGCTTCTGAGTCATCTCCTCCATTAATACAAACACTACTTCTTCTCCTATACCTTATAATGAACTGCTTTGGTTACATACTTATGAATGGCAAGACAAGTTTACTAGGAGTAATCAGGTATCAAAGGTTTGCTGTTCACTCGCCCCTTTCGTTTCTTCTCTCTCCGTGTGTCTTTTAGCTTCTCTCTCTCTCTCCTTAATTCTTCTTTCCTCTCTCTCTCACAGAAGCAATATAGCAGCTACTCATTTGGAATTAGCTATTCTGAACATCACATTATTTCATCTATCAGTCAGCCCTTTATTGCTTCGTCTTTCAAGGAGAAGAATGAGAAAAGTAGAAATATATTAAGTAACATCTCGCCCATCCCAATTTTCCAATCAGCCATGCCTAAAAATGAATGGTTTACTTAAGAAGTCTCCATTTATTACATTACGAGCAAGAGGGAACCGACAAACACAGTTTATTATGAAAAAGTAAGTAATTTCGGTGCTGTGTGTGATGCTGCCAAATTCGAAAGCAATAGTGCCACCCCAAAATATGTTATTATGCATAGAGACTTGATATATTACACACCACCAGTAAAGTATTCAATTGAACAAGGTTATGTGAAACGAATGAATATTAGAATGATTTTTTTGCAATATTTTTTTAATCTTATTTATGAATGGGTGCATATTATGAGCATAGGTAAATCACCTTCTGACTGAAGTGGCGATGACGAATGCGATTTTCTTTCCGATTTGATCCCGAGATTTTCCTTGTACTGTTGACTAGTATGCTTACTAGTGCTTAGACTACCCGTTGTTGACGTGGAATGAGAAGATGAGCCATGGCCAGACTGACCACTGTGATGATGATGTTGAGATGAAGCAGAAGAGTGATGTTGATGATGAGCACCGTAAGAGGAGGAACGTTGATGTTGATGATGAGAAGAAGAGTGATGTTGAGAATGGGGATGATACCTTTCCCCAGCAGAATGACTGACAGGAGGTCTTAAACCGGCATGTCCGTTGACAAAAGACTCCTTACTCAATGAGCTACCACTGTTACCTCCGCCACCACCACTGTTGTTGTTATTCTGACTGCCACCGCTACTACTGCTCTCGTTATTTCTCCCTGAAGCTATCCCACTTGTACTGCTTGAGCGGACTCCAGGAGATGATGGGGAAACACCACCGGAGCGACTGGTTCGTCCTGATCCTCCCTGTAGGACAGAAAAAGAAAATAAATAGATGAGTAAATGAGTATAAAAATGCAAACAGTTTGTATTTAATTAAAAACTTGACAGTTTTGTACTTTTTGTTCAACAGAGAGAAAAAAGTACTCATTTGAAATTATCATTTCTCTCATTGTTTATAGATAAGCCATTGTGCAATTTAGAAATGAGGGGCATGTATTTATTAGCAAGAGCAAGAGTTAGCTTATATTATATGCTTTCGTTTGAATATCGTAGTGAGTTTACTTTAAAAAATGGAGATATAGCAATAGGGAAAGGATGATGGGAGAAAGGAAGGGTGATCTCAAACAGGGAAAATAATAATTCCGTGGAATTAATGAAATGCAGACGCAGGGATTCAATTTGATGTATTATCAACATCTCCGTCTTCACCCGTCCGCATATTTAGATGTTTTATGTATTTCGTTCTGTCCAGTCCATAGCTCATAGAATGGAAAGGGACAATGCATATAGTAAACATAATTTATAAAAAGCAAATAGAGAAAACTAAACACAATGACGGATATTTTGGGTGATAGTATGTGTGTATGAGTGGAGATGTGACAAGGACAGATCAGCTTAAATTGTGCAGCAGGACACAAAATGGGAATAATGCGGGACTGTTTTACTAAGAGAATTACATATTATGATTTAAGCTGTCGACTATAAAATGGAGTGGTAAAGAGCTCGCAGATTGGTGTACTTTGTGTTACGTGGCGCACACAGGCACAAACTACTCTGCATATGATTATATGTACCCGTTGAACATTTTCATCACACACACACCCTGTTTTTTTCGTGGTGGACTTGATGATTTTGTATGCAAGTCTGAGAATTGGAATAATGTTCCGTATTACAATATGCGACGACCAGCCAACCAAAATAACCAAGTCCGTTAGTTTAAAACATTTCATTTACTCCAATATTTTCCTCCACATCATCAACAGCAGCATTGAACATCATATCTCCATCCCGTGTCGGCTTTTGTCTCCTATGTTAATTTCGCAATCAATTTCCGACACAGTCGAATAACAAATTTACACACAGGCAAAAGAGAACGGGGAGAGTGAAAGGGAGAGAAAGAGAAATAATGAAGCCGCTTTTTTGGGCTAAACTGACTGCATTAATACATTACATCATTGAACTGCTTTATGCAGAGTTATTGGGAATGAAAATCATACGAAAACGAGTGAGATAAAAATAGCCAGTTAGTCATGATTGAGAAAAGTTACCGAATTGTAAGGATATAAAATGAATGTTTCAAAATATGGACTTGTAGTTAAATCAAACGATGCATAATTTGCAATCAAAAAATTGTTACATTAGTTGTGTGTACAGAGAATACAGTCCTTGGTCATAAGAAACCCCTGAAGACTTTATCACTGAATCAAGTGATTGGCTGCTGAAGAACACAAGTCAAAAGTTCGAAACCGTTGAGTAGGTGGTAGAAGCTTACAACGAGAATGAACGAACAACGGATAAACAGACATCCACTAGCTGTCTCATTATGTGTCCCGTGGCAAACTCAGACTGTTTAATAATAATACATAGTCACAGAGTAGTTGTAGAAGCTCATTTATGGAGTGTGTACTTTGACAGAGGAGGGTAGGCAGGAATGGAAATTGAATTTTATTGATGAACTAAAAAATCACTATATATGCATATACGTAGGCATATAAAATGAGTGATATAACGGAAAGAACATTATTTGGCTAATGCTGATTCAAATGCCGTCGACACCAAATCATAATCACCATTCACTACGTACAATAGAACAGTTTTTGCTTATTATTAAGAAAAATTATCATTATCAAACGCGGCATATAGCCATTGTCGTCATTTGATCAATGCCACCTTTACATTATTATACAGTTATACAATACGTAAGGATTCATATGTAGTGAAAGGGGATTTCATGTACACAAGTACTCTATTCAATCTTGTCCTGCTGTCGACCTCTCTTTGTTTTTCTAATTTTCCTATAGATTTATGGAATTAAAATATACATAGTAGCTTCAGTTGCAAGGCCATTTCTGAAGCTGATGGTAACATCTCATAAAACAGCATCTATGATTAGATATCTGATGAGGTGAAATTAGAAATTTAAATATGCCATACATTGTGACTATGTACACCCTTTAACAAAAACATGATTTATGCCGAAATAATCTTGTTGCAATTTAGCACGTGAGTGAGCTCAGTAACACACGTGTTATCACTCATCTCGACAAACAGTGGCACATTTTTAGATTTTATACTTTATTCAAGTGTACAAGTCTTCAGTTTTGCTTGTCCCTTTTTTATTTCCAGCTATTTATTTACGACCGTATCAATGTGTATAATGAATTATATTACGATGATGATGATTGTAATGACTAAAAGCACAGAGAAGTGATTCAAAAATGCAAAAATGTCACGTTGTCTAACAATGCCCCAATTCAATGTTTGTCAACTCCGTGATACGGATATATTTTCCGGTCATCCTACTTATTATTATCATCATCCTCCATCCGCCTGTCCACCATTTCACTGACGACAGCGACGGAAAACGGATAATAATAATCATATGCAAAGCACATGTGTGGTAAAGTTCTGCTGGCGATGATGATGCTCTTTCCTCTTCATCTGTCCTAAAACGTAAGAGATTTTCTCGGTGCGACTCCAGTGAAAAGGCTTAAAGCTTTTACCATGTATGCATATACATAACATAAGTAAATGTACAAAAACAAAATTGTAAATGCGTGCCTCGGGCATCAGTATTGCAGCTACTTAGCCAACAAACGAGACAGGGACGTAAATACAAACAAAATCATAATAATAATGATAAAAAAACTTTGAATGAATGGGAGATGTGTGAGAGTGAGGCTTTTTATAAACAGGCTTCTGGGTTGCTGAGGATCACAAGTTCACCATAATGCTGACGATGATGATGACAAAGCTACAAGTTTGGTGTGCTAGTATGCTTATGCAATCGGTTTTATGTAAGATTCATCTTTATAAATGGTAGGGTAAAGTAGACTCTTCAGACTACTCATGTTTCTCTCGCGTAGGCCTATTCACACTCTCTTTTTTGGCATATGGCATCATCACGTCCTCATTGTCGTTGGGTTATTTTGGACCAAGTGGAAAAATAAAAGAATAGGTATATGATAGTGGGAGCCCTCTGGAGTCGGCTCTAATTTATGGAAAATGTTTTGTCTTCACTGCGCCCATTCTAGGAATAGCCGCAACAGCAATAAGATTGCCTGGATTGTGCCTGTAGAGATAGATATGTGAAGGTACATCATACCTATATGTAATTTTTATACAACTTTTTAGGCAGAGTGAGTCCCCAAAGATCAGCCTGTATTTTTAACACAAACGTGCGTTATGCTTATTATTATGACAAATGATAACGAAATCATGATTATTATCATTGTGCGAGCTATTAATAAAGTTGAGCGAGGGAAAAGAGGCATATATACGAAATGTGTATTCTCTCATTTTGAGTGAGTACATTATAATATACACGAGTAAATAGAAATCACCACGATCATCCTCATCATAGGTTTGTTTTCATAGGAAGAATCATGCTCACAATTTCCATCATAATATGTAATAATAATGCCGAGTAAGCAGAAAAAATATGTGGTGTGGTTGGTTTTAGCAGATGCCCAGCAGCTTTCTCGCTGTAGTAAAACACATCAGCATAATTTCATTAGTGATTTTATCATTTTCCCTTCCGCCTCAAGGCTCATTATGCAAAATTAATTATTGTGCACTGTGAGTACTCTGATTGTGAGTGAACGGGATACAATGCTGTAAGAAAGGACATAATATTATCAAAAATGCCAAATGATATGCCAAACACAAATACACGATACGTAACAAAAATAATAACCCTGGATAAAGCTGTATCACATCTGTACACATTTTTTCCGTATTAAATTCTCCGACTAAGAATGAATGATGATGGTGATGATGAGTACACTTATTTTTTTATTGTGATGTGTACGCTTGTAGTAAATCAAGCAACTGCTCATCACCATCCTACATATCATAGTCATGATGATAATCATGACAGAATGCTAAAAAATACCATTCTTCAATCCAGCCAAGTTAACCAACCCAAACTCGTGATCGTGAATGCAACGAGATGTAATGAGGCATCAGTGCGTACGTACGTTGGACCGTTTTTTGTGTATTTAACGCTAACAAGATGAATATAATCTCCTGCTGTGTCAAAAATCTACACAGACACACAACAATTCAAACAATCATCATGATCATCACATCGCTCCTCCGTCATAATAATCAGCAATAACCCAATCGTTTCTTTCGATCCTTGTGTAATTTTCATATTAAAATCGAATTTCATTTCCCGAATTTAAATTTTTTCACTAGTCGTCAGCTTGAGTGATAATAATGATAATCACATTATGTTTTTTTATTATGCAGGCATGTATAGAAAAGTGCATTTGAAGTAGGCGAATGTAACAAGGTGGTAATTTATTTTCTTGTAAAAATCATCCTCGTCATCTTTATCTTTTAAACGTTGTTGATTGATATGCTGCTTCTGTTGTTTCTCCTGCTGCTGACGAGATAAATGGGAATCAAAATTATACGAGAAGAAAATATTTAAATGTGGAAGAATGGAGGAATAAAGAAAGGGTTGAAATGAGCTGATGGATGGTTGCCGTATTTTCTGCCAAATGAAATTAAATATTATGCATGCATACAGTGTGATAGTGCGAAGAGAAGTGAGACGGTGGTGGTGTGGTGGTTGGTGAGTGAGGAGCGAGGGTGCAGTTAAAACATTGCATTGATTACTTTGCACTCTTCACTTCATCATAATAATCATCAACCAATTCCCCCATGTCATTTAGTAAAAAATGAGAACACGAGAATGATGATGAGGAGAGGTACTTTGCGCATATGCATATTTAATATTATGGCGGTAGATTGGCATTTTAAAAAGGTGGCATAGTTGTTTTCGGCTTCATATATTTTTCCCAGGTTATATAATGCAAACTGCTTCATTAAGTATTATAACAAGGTGAGATTTAATGGAACGATAACGGTCGAATGGAGGTGAAAACACTTGATTGTCACGAGAAATGACCAAGTCATTATCAGAAAAAGTTGAGAGAGAAGGAAAATGAGGAGGAAAAAAATCAAGCCACCGACTGAAAAGTAAGCAAAGAGGAATCGGTTTAAATTCTCCACATAGCCGTGTAGTACGTAAGTCCTCAAAATGTATGCATGTCATGGACTGGGTAAAATACAGAGGTTTTTGTCAGCGACTAGAGTGAGTGAAAGCGTTTTTAAGCCATTGAATTTCTCCATTAGTTTTTTCAGCTTGTCTACTTTCATTTGTGTGAATGTATAAATATGTAGATGCACACTTACACGTTGCTGCTGCTGCTGATGGTGATGAGCCTTAATCAGTTGGCAAATAATATGGCAAACTAGCCTTTTGTTTAAATTACTCTTGCTTCTGCAGAAGCTTGCTCATTTCATTTTCACAGAAGAGCAAAAAGGGAAAAAAGAAAAATGCATAATAGCATACCCAGAGAGGAGTCTAGAGGAGAAAGGAACGTGTAGGGACATATATAGTCACATTCAAGGAAACTCTTCTATTTTCATCGTCCTCCTTCTCTTCTGCTCTGGTCACCAAAGACCCCTTTTCCATTTACTTTTTGTTGGATAATAATATTATGCATTTGCATTACGCATATAAGTCGTTGTACGTAAAGCAGTAGAGTAGCAACATCATCATGATGATCATCATCAACATCATCATCAGCACAAGCTTTCATACTCTTTATGTAAAATTAGTAAAATACATACATATATACGTTGTCTATATATCCTACCCCCACACAAATGAAGCTTCATGCTTCTTCTACTCTTATTTTTAAACTCTCTCTCTCTCTCTCTGTGCAAGTTTATATAAAGCATTTAAGTTTGTTGGTTTGCTGCACAAGCAAGCACACACATTACACACAGGGTACACACATACAGTTGAAATCAGGCTCTTTTTGCTGAAAAGACGCATTAATATTTCAAGATGGCCCTCATTTGCATATAAATGAAGTGGCACCCCCTAATCACACTCAAACTCCAACAAAACTCAGTTTTACTCCAAATAACACTGTGCCTGGTCTGGATATGGGTATAAACAGGGTATAAAGTATATATGTTCCGTTGTGGCACCCGGAATATCTTTTTTCGGGAAAAAGCAAGCAAGCAAATAAATAGTAGAAGAGAGAGTGTGTGCGAAAGTGGTGGTGGTGGATAGACTATAACTATATGTTGATGATGCAGGGAGGTACAATACAATGAGAAAAAGGAACATGGAATGCTTCTGCTCTGTGCTTTTTATAATATTAAGTTTACTCACTTGGTTTACTAGTAGAGTGGTAGTAGTAGTCACTCAAAATAATACAGCACATTATTATTACCATTGTGCCATCATCATCGTCTCCCATAAAAGCACACAGGGCCATCGTAATAATATAATATACATTGTAGATACTTGCATTGTTTGGTTGTTGGTACTTTGGTAGCTTCTTTTTTTTATTAGGAAGAAGTAGCGTAACCAAACCACATTATGCGTCAGGATGATGAGCCAACGAGGAAAAGTATAACGGCAATATTAACAATGATGCTCTTTATAATAATGGCAAATGCTGATGCTTTAATAAGACCTAATGGGGTCATCTAGTTAATGTGATGACTATAATAAGTTGCTAGAGAAGAAGAAAGTATAAAACTGAATTCACAGCGTTCTTCTTGTGTATCTATCTGTATCTTATTGTTTTCATTTCTATCGTTTATGCACGGTTCATTTAAAAGGTTTTCTAATAGTGCCACCCTGCCTCTCTCTCTGTACCCAACAACGATAAAAAGACAATACGGTTTGAATACAGGAGGAGAGGTGAAAATGAGACTGGAAACTGAACAGGTCTTTCTAAATAATAATTTTTATTGCTTTCACTTATTATTAAGAAGGAGAAGTAAAACGGGAAAGGTGAGAGAAAATGAAGATGTGAAATTACCGTGTGAAAAGAAACAAATAAGAGAGGAAAAAGAGACCTATAAATGAGCATAGTTGACAACATAATACGCGTTTCTGCTTTCATTAAAAATTTCCCAATTTCTCACCGTTTTGTAAAATGAAAAACTTTATTTTTTCATTCGTTGTCGCAACAAAATTAATTCTGTCATTTTTATGATATTTTTTTCAATTAAATATTAAATTCTTTAGTGGGGAATGATAAAAGTGCCGACTTTGTATGTGTAAAGCAAGTTGTATAAAAAGAATATAATATATTTTCTCCGTTATACACACACAAACTGTTTATAAAGCACTTTTCAAATTTTCTATCATCGAAAATCTGCAAAACTGACTTGGAAGCACGTTTTTCTATTTTTCCACTTTTGCTCACCTCCTCTATATATTATTACGTTGTTATTACTGGATTAATTATAAAAATTGGAAATGATCATGTTGATGAGTGGTGGATGCTTTGAAGATGAGGATTTGATGGATGGATGGATGGTGAAATAGTGTCGTGTATACTTTGCTCCCGAGAGGAAAAAACCTCGGCATGATTTTTAATATGCAAATAACACTGGAATATCCCTTTCTCATGTAAATTATCAGCATTTTTAATTTTTCCGAACAAGCTCCGGGTTTGCCTCTTTTTGTGAGTGGTGGTGGGGTGGTGAGGATGAAGAAATAGTAAAATGATAAACCAACTCAAAAGGCTACTTTTGATCATGATGATGGTGCTGGGTGAAGAGGTGGAAGCAGAGGACGTTGTGTTTTAATGGCATACAATAATAATAAATGTGTATCCTATTCATCGACACAATATCATCATGTTCGGCATCATCAGAGAGAGTAGTATATAGAGACTTAAAACGCGGGCAGACATTCATTAAACCACTTGATCCCTTCAAGGCTGCTCTATATAAAAACAGAGTATCAATCAAAACCTGTATTTTTTATTATTTGACACCAGAACAGGCCGCTCTGATCGCAGTAAAAAAACGGAAAATTATACATTACTATGTCGATCTAATGCATAAAACATTCAAAATTTCCGAGGAGCCTGGCTCCTAGTGTGAGCTAGCAAGCTCCCCTTTTGACACTTATATATAAGCATACACACAAACGTGGTATCAAAAGTGTACAGATCAGGATTGCGGAAGGAAAAAGGGAATTATCTATAAAATAATAATATCTAAACAAGTTGCACTGAGAAAAAAGCTCTTTTCACTGAAACTAAACCAAACTCATGTTTAATTTATGCACAGCAGTTTTTTATCCAAAAAACTACATTGACAAGTTTATTCATAATAAATCGAGTAAACTCGTAGTAATAATAGATACAAGCAAGTATATATCTATGTATACACACATATGCCATATGTGTGGCTTTCACCATCATCGCCAACATATAGATCGCTTCAATATATTTCAGAAAACCATGACCGGGAGGGTGTCGCAATATAATTTACTATATAGCATTTGGATTGTTGAAAGATGTCCCTCCTTTCCAAATATTATTTTTTCTCTTATAATTCTTTCAAGTTGGAAAATTACTCCTCGTAGTATTAAAAATCCTATAAAAGCTTGTTCTCTTCACTCATCACCTTTTTATATGATTTTTTCGATGGCAAAGATTGAACAGACTTTTTTCATTATGTGGCAACTCATCCATTCTACACTCAACTAATACAATAGAGACATAAAGAACTGCTTTCCATAATGCACTAACAACTCATCACCATCTGATTATTATTTTTATGCATAAATTATTGCGTTATGCTTTATGCTATGCATGTATGTGCTTCTTCCATGCTTTTTAAGTACCCTCTTGCATCCTGATCGTGTGGCACCTGCATTTTGAGCCTATACCACTTTTCGAATTCATTTTTCCTCTTATAATTTTGTTTTTATTCGTTCACAATTTGCACTGTAGAGATTCCAAAATCATTTTTTATTATTATACGGCCACAGAAAGAGGTTAAAGAAAGCAAGGTAAAAGGATAACGAAGAAAAGACTTGGGCAAAGAAAGTGGTACTTCTTATTCTTCGTCCTCATCACTCTCTCATTTATCCAAACCTTACAAGAAATGTTTTCCTACCATTTTCTCCCTACTGTCTTGTAGAAAAAGTTCATTATGAGCTCATTCACATTCAAATCAGAGTCCAATGCTTAATTCGAAAAATTTCATTCAAACCGCCGTGCCTTTTTTTAAAAAAAAGTTCCTGGTTCCTGTAAGCTCCGACATATTATACGTTAGGTACGTACATATACAAATATATTTTAAAAGTTCCAAGTAAAAAAGGGTGAAAAAAGAAGAATGGGAGGGCAGACTCATTAAATTCTGCTGAAGCGACAGAAATGAGATGAGATATGGAATCACCGTTTCCTGTCCTCTCTCTCTCGCTCTCTTCTAAAACCTATACACACATAAAAATATTGGTAAGGTCTCCAATTTTTTGTATGCCAGCAATAATAAAATGAGAACACTGATGAATGTTTTATGTGTTGTTTTAAATCAGTAGGAATTATTGCAGCATAACTACTTCTGCTCCTGCTTTTAAAAACGTAAAATGTGGTACGCGGAACAAAAAATACCAGCAGTAAATTTTATACCATTATGCTTTGCTCCCTATTTAAGAATTTGGAATTTCCACGTTTAAAAAAGCATTCATTGAGGTAAATTATACAGTAAAAAAATTTACTCGGTCATGCATGCGATTACAATCAAGGCACAATGTATTTACTAAATATATTATTATATCATGCCATATCATGCATCTTTTAAGCAAAGAAGCAGTTTTTCATTAGAAATGTATTCATATAATCATAATCTGCTAAACTCCTTCAAATACCAAAAAATACTAACAACATGCCAATGTAATATATAATATGCTTATACACATTTACGTCATCTAAAATTGCATCTAAATTGTCCAGCCTAGACAGAATCTTATTCCCTGTACGGAAAAAAAACTATTCTAAAGTAAATGAAACCGAAGAAGGAAAACATAATCAAGTAAAAAAACGAGTAAAAAATTACATGTGCGAAATTTCATTTAATTACAACTCAATTGTTTCCTTTGAAATCTACATTTTTCCTCTCTCTCTCCTCTGCTCCAGGTTTCTGCTGACTGTGTGGGCGTACACTGTACAAGGATTTGGTAGGACGATTACACACCAGCATAATGAAATAGGCAGGTCGGTTGACTAACAAATTCACATAATGTATTATTTTTAGCATCAGCCAAAATACCAAAGCAGAGAGAGAGCGACCTGGCAAACTACATAAAGATATCTTGAAAAAATGAAATAGGAACACTTAAGAATGCATTATGTGTATATATCGTCCTTCACAAATAAATAGCTAGCAGCAGCAGCGGAGACACAATAGCTGTCGGCTTTAAGGTGAAATAGCCACGAGCAATGCTCATTTCACGGAATCACATTTCAGCTGAAGTAAAGTTTATTATGTATTCAGAGTAATGCAGTGTGGTACTTACATGACGAAGCTTATTGGAAGTGGGTATATCTGATAAATGGATAAAAAAGCGGAGAGAAGCGAAGCTGCCAGCACCCCTTGTTTCATTTTTTATTTATACATTTTCCACTTTTTTAATATACTTTTTTCGCTCTGCTTTGCATTTTTACAGTTTTATTTATACATACCTAATTATAATGAGACCCATTTTTTTACTGCTCAGCTGGACAGGATAGAACAAAAGAGTGGCCATTTAACTTAAGGGCTTGTGCATAACTGCCAACTTCAGTTTTTCAAAAGTACAAAATGGGCATGACTCGTAGAGTTGGATTATGCGGGAGCACCTAGTTTGTGTAATAATTAAGTCAACTGCTGTGAACAATCCCTTCTTCCTGGAGCGTTACATATATATCATTATTGCATTTTATAATACAAACGTCCACCAGCAGCAGCGCAGCAACTCATTCATTTCATATGCATATATTATTAGTACACATTTTTAAAAAAAATGTATTATGGCATTTGTGTGGTTGATGTTGAGTCACGACCCTTTATCTCTGGCTAATCGTTTCATATCGCATATCGCTCTAAAAGCTCTCTTTTTTTTCTTTGCCTGTTTAAGAAGTCCACAAAGCCAAAGGCTATATTTAAAGTGGCATAAACATATACTTAACCTGTATATGAGCCATTTTAACAGGTAAAATCTGAATAATGATTGGTGTGAGTGCTGCTCATAGTTGGCAATGCAATACATTTTCTGTTCCTACCGTGGAATACGAGGTCGTCGAAATATTATGTTTTTTTTATTCTTCGCTTTTCCGCTTTTTCTTCTTCTGCTTCTTTGCTCATATTCTTTTTATTATTTCTGCTGCTCTTCATTCATTTACATACTACTTATATAATTAGAGCAGAGTAGTGGGCAGCGAGCCACAGTGCTTATTATTCATTTGTTATTATTAGCAGTAAATGTAGAGGAGTGTCGTGTGCGATATTATTTATACATATGAGATTGATGTTTGGTGGGGTAAAATAGGATAGGATTATTCTCAAAGAGCTCGTAAAAAATACGCTAATTGCAAGTTGAGTTCACATGATTACGTGTCGAACAATAACAACGAAATATACACACAAGCAACAGCAAGCAGCAAAAACAAGACAGAGTAAAATGCAATAGTAAAAAATATTATTATTATTTGAATGCCTCTCTCTTCGTGTAATATATTTTTACTTGGTAATAATATTGTGAATGAGTAAAATTGTCAAGTTCTTGGTAAAAAAGCGTATGTGTACGTACTATAATATGTACATGGAAATTAAATGCTAATAAGCATTTTTTAGAATTCAGTTCCTTGACACGAGATTAGTTTGTGCGCCAGAGCTGAGACTGTAAATACATACGTCCGTATTTATTTCACGTTAATTTTTTTCGGAACGACAAACCGCATAATGAGGGAGTGCATATTATGGAGCAATGAAAATGGAAAGTAAGGTAAATGGCATATTATACGGCACTCGTAATAATAACTATGTGAGACATGGTTTGAAAAAGGGTTGACGGAAAAAAGAAAGCACGGTAAAAGTTCATTCGTAGTGACGCTGTCTCAAATCAAGTCTGAGTTGTCCGAGGTATAACAGACTTCGAAGAAAAATATGTATCTTGATCCTTGTCACCTGCATTTAATAGCAAGGGATAAGTAAGTACCAAGAAAAGTGGTGCTCGTTTTTATGCCTATTCACAATACTGCATAAAAGTACAAGCTATAAGAAAGCATGTTTAAAAATGAAATTAGCTTTTCCGCTCTATTCTCTCATATCCTTCTCATATTATTATTATATGCCTCATGTATTTTTCATATTATTATCGCTCTAGAACTGGAAGTAATATTGTCCGTATTCGTTTCCTGAAAAAAAGCAGACGAGGAAAACGTACATGGAAGATATCATATCACACGAGGTGCAACCCTTTCACTAGGGTGACTCCCTTTTTATGTTTTTTCTATGCCGTTTTTTTCGATTCATGTGATTCGTATTTTTATGTTGATCAGATTTTTTCTTCTGACGTGTGCTACTCTTATGTAATATGAACATGTTCATATATAAAATGGGTGCAACAGCTCCATAATAATATATTATTATTATGCCACAAGTCGCGATAAAAGAGGTGAAGTGTGTTGTTGTTGCTGTTGTGGGAAGAAAAGTCAAGAATAGAGCACCATTTAAAAGAATAATGCATAATAATAATGATGCCTCCTTAATCCTTTCTCTTCGACAACAAGGCATACTGAAGATACTTATTGGACTTGGGTCTGCTATTATATTACATATTATATATCTGATTTTCCCTCCTCATCCACAAATTCGGAGATCATTATTGTTTTCTCTCTATCGGTTTCTTTACTGTGATAATGTCTGGAGAAAGTCATATAAAGCAGGATGGAAATGGAAAGCTGACAAATAACAAAGGGCATGTTTTCTTTCTGTTTGTCACCTTATCTGAAGGTATAAATCGTATAAACATTTAAACCCGTCACGTGGTGAGTCGACTGTTTATGCTACCGGTGAGAGGTAGTAAACAGCTTTATCACTTGAAATTTTTGAAAAAATCTAAAGGGATCAAATGATAAAGATTGAAAGTTTCAACTTTTCCGGTGCGTGTGCCAAAATTTGGGTTGTTTTCTTTTCTCATTATTCTATGAATGGAAAGTGTTTACCCTATTTGTACATCCATCTGACGAAACGGTAAGGTAAAGAGGTACAAATAGTATGAGGGCAGAAGAGATTGACTCTATCGAAAGAAATCATATAATCAGTCATAATCATGATATATTGTACTTACTGGTGTAGCTAAACATTAAAAAATGTATTTTTTTCTTTATTTGATTGTCACGAAATAATATTTTTTAGAAAGGAGAAGAATACAAGGCATGCACATATTAAGTTTTTTTAGAAGGAAAGGAAACAAGCAAAACTTTTAAAACTAATAATAGTGTGTGCTTACTTAAATAAATCGGCTAGCACAAAATAAAAAATGTTCCCCTTGATATACACAAATAATACTAAAAGCAAAACCGCCGACGCGCCCATCATAAACTACATTTATGTTGAGTAGGACTATTAGCGAAAATAATAATAATAATCAGTGAAGTAAGTAAAGTAATAGTCCTAGTTTTTTTCAAGAGTGAGAGTGAGTGCTTTATTATTTATTTGAAATCTCCGTTTGATGTACATACCTAAATAATACTTCAAATATTTTATATATGTGTGCAGGTAGGTAATATGCAACTGTAATTAACCCTAATATGAGCATTTTTCCCTAAAAGTAACTCACTTTTTATCAGCTTTCTCTCCAATCATTTCAAGCTCTTTTCTTTTTTGGATTTGAGTCTAGCGTGATGGTTAAAAAATGTACATATTTTCAAATGTTTACTTTTTTACTCTTTTGGTTAGTTTTCTCTATTTGATAATATTTACATAACTCATGTAAAAGTATGTTTCATTCATTTATTCTGCATGAATGGCTACTGAGGTTAGATATGTTTACTTTTGCTTAAGTATCGTATTTTAATAGGATATATCAGTGAAAATCCGAACAAATGAACAACATTGACTGACGGGACGGAGAGGTAAAAGGGAAAAGATCTCACCGTTTTTAAAGTAAGTATGCAATATTGTGAAATAGTTACGTGTATAATTGACTCTTTATTGGTTTAAGTATGTATGTGTGTGATCGTCGTGTATCGGCGGGTGTATTAGCTTACATAATTGCTCACAGCACACAATCTAAGAAAGTTGCGAAAGCAGCGAAAGGTTTCCGAGCCTCGGCAGACTACCATCACTCCAAATTTTTGTGTTCATTTAGTATACTCAAAGTTCATGTATTGTAACTGCTTCGTCGACCTAACATTTAATCAGCTCCTATGATGCAACTTTTCTTTAATTTTTGGAGTCTTATGCTTACGGACAGACAGAGACAAAGGTAAATCAGCAAGTGTACCGAAGTATATAGGTTTTACTATTAAATAATAATAATAATATGGATGAATGGTGGATGGAGCGCACTCATTTTTCTCAGTTGCTATTAAACCTTTTCCGTAATGTGGCTATCGCTTTACATCACACAACCAACATATTATAAACAAAATCATGCATCATGCATAGTAGCTGGAAATAGGAGTCACAAATATTAATGGCAACATAAGCACAGCTCTCAATTTTGTTATCCTTCAAAAAATCAAAACCAAAGTACTACTTACCCGTTATATTATTACTGGTAGAGAAAAAAAGCCGGAGAAAAAAACTTTTCCCAGACTGATCGAAATGATATGCGGGAAAATACACATTTTTATATGTACAATTCAAAAGTGAATATATGGAATGAATGAAAGAGTTAAAAACTGCATTTAGTCCACTGTATTTTTTTAGCTCCACAGCAATTTCTATTGTTGTAGTACTTTGTATTGTAAAAGGTACAAAAATTATGCACACTACTAAATATAATGGAGGAGTACTGCAAGCACACAAGAAAATGGATACCCAAAAATAATGTGAAATTTTTATGTTACGACAATGAGAATTGTATGCAGTACTCCTACTACATGGTACTCCATTTCGTTCTCTCCATCTCTTGTCCACTCTCAATCCTCAGCACTCTCAGGTGAAGTATATGAAGTCGAGAGAGGAGACACGAAAAAATGAAGTTAAAAAAGTAACCGACAATCACATTATTACTACCACATCACACGCCTACCATCACAAAAGAAAAAATCCAAGGTGTATAATACTGATTATTGCACTCGCGTTAATTGCCCCGTTTTTTGGGTCTTTCTCTCTATTACCTTTACACGCTTGATATGACATTATATTTATGCTTTTCTAATAATAATGAATAGACGCAGATGCAATAAGTGTGCCTTTCCATTTTTCTACAGTTTTTGCCGTCTTTCTATATTAACAAAACGTTATAGCACTTATTATTATTACTATTACTACATTTTGTGTACCCCCATATTACAGAAGCTGTCATACAGATTTTTCTGGTGGTGCTGATAACAAAAGAAAAACGAAAAAAGAACAACAAAGTTGAAACAGTGTGCAAAGAGCAGCGCGCAGCCAAATAAAAAACAGGTTCTGTCACCTTTGCTATGGTCAAGATTGATATTATTTTAATTGAGTCAAGCTATACAGGAAGAAGTAATAGGAATGTGTTTGTTTGTGTACGTCAAAGAAAAATCTTTCTCTGTGAAGAAAAACATACAAGAAGAGTGAAACGCAAACACACATTATATTGTACTTTATAATATTGTATTAAAAAGTTACGTAACGAACACGTTGAATATTTTACAGATGTACACACCTTTCGCGCAGTCTAAACATTTTCAGGGAGTTAAATTGATGAGGATCTCTTTGTTGCATTTGGATCACATAAAGTTATGTTGTTTGATGATGATGAGGAATGTAATAAATAATAAAAGGAAAAGAGTAAAAAATATTAAATAAATGTATTAGACGCGATTGCACCTCGTCGTGTCATTGGGGCAATCATGTTTGCCAGGTTTTTTTCTAATGTACCACTTTGAATTTTATTAAGAAAAGAGAAGCGTAATAAAGTGAGCAGGGTGATGACGATGATGAAGTAAAATGGGTACTTCATGTTTAGTTACATATATTTTTGCATGCAATGCAACATGAACCGACGTAAATAGCCAGTTTTTTTCTTTGCCCTGTTGTTAGGCATGTAATGTTTATTAACTTGAGACGCTCATAAAAAGTGAAAAATCTCATTATGTTTTTTTCTTCTTTCGGAGAAAGGCATCACCACCACCATCGAACCACAAGTAGACACACGAACAAAACATATTTGTCCATTTTATTCTTCCACCACACAGCTTTACCACATAATATTATGCTGCATGCCCGTCAGCCAAACGAAACCACCAGAATAGGACATTTCTCGGGCGAAAAAATGTGTTATTAGCAAAGAAAAAAGAGTTATGAGTTTTTGGATAATATTTTTACTAGATTTTTAGCATTTTTATACAAGATTAGTAAGAAAAAAATGTAATATGTAGTTTTATTATTGTTAATGGTAAATATTATTATTTTTTGAGGGGAAATGCTGTTATTTTTGCATGTGAAAGTCATAAGCATTCAACTGATGGTAGTAATAAGACCATAAGCCATCAAGGTGTACTGCTATTATTATTGGCTTCTTTTTTTGTCGTCCATTTTCTGCCTCAGACAGAAGAAATGATATGACTGGAAACATGAAGAGAAAAAGTGTGTTTTCAAAAGAAAATGTAGTGTGCATATGAGAAAAATTACATAGAAATTTGTTTGGATTGATTTTTATCATCACATTTACATATAATATGTTTCTCTCAATTTTGTTCGGAAAGGCGGGTCAAATTATTGTACTATTGGCCTGGAAAAAAGTTTGCCTTTGGACTAATTTTTTATTTTCTTCTTTCTCCGATTTATTAACCTTTTTATTTTAAATGTGACCTTTTCGCTTGAGCGTTTACTGTTGTTGTATGCCGCAAGCCAAAGCTATCAGGATCATGCAAGATGCTGATGGTGACGAGGGGGTAAAAGGGAAACGCCTAATTCTTTTACTGTGCGCGTAATTGGGAGAAATGACGAAACATTTTCAATTGGATAACTTGTCATATGTCAAAAAATGCTATAAAAGTATTTTTATAAGTATCTATAAGAAGTATAATAATTCATAACTACATAGTGTACTACTGCATACATTCATGGAATAAAAAACGTCATAATACTTTTACCTCCAGTCAATCGTCATATTTATCATCATTTTCTTACAAGCTTGTAAATAATTACGCTTCGCTGATTCTCTGAGTGAATGAATGCACAATTTTATATGAGCGCACTCAAAATAATGTATATATTTGTTACAAGTTTTTTTTTGCAGAGATTGCTTTATATAAATTTCTCATATCGTTTCATAATATCCGCATATGAGGTTTTGTGCATGGTTCGGAAATTCCACATCTCAGGCAATTAATCACCCACACACTCATATTATACATTGCCTAACCTCTCTTTTTCTCGATCTCTCTCTACTACAAGCGCTTAACTTTTCCTGTGCACACGCTTTTTGTTTTTTATTTATTATTTTTAATATACCTACTTGCTTTCACCACTACCACCAACCATCATTATCCACACTCACACACACAAATTTGTCGATTGCAGATTGCAAGGAAGAGAAAGCTCAAATGGGCATGAAGAAACCAATAGGGGATAAAAATACTAAATACCAGAACAGCACTACTGATAATCATGCTGATGATTCTTTGTAATACGTACATAAAATATAAATACAGCAAAGAGCCTTATATATTATCCAAAATGTTTTATATTTGATTATGAAAACTGTTCCAACTATAACGCTACTTGAGTCAGTCATGCTAAATCTATTTAAGTGTAATTGACAAACAGCGCATAAAGTACGTAAGTATAGTACAAATATATAGGAAAACGAACGACGATATTTCAGGGATAAAATTTGTTTGATCCATATAAATATTAAATATATTTATGATGAGTCTAATTCTAATTTGGTGAAGTATCCATATGAAATGTGATTTGCTTATTAGCGTTAACTAATAGTAATGATGGTGAAATGACTATATATAACGATCATGGGAATGTGTGGGCTACCAGAGAAAAATAAAGATACGAGAGACATTCCTTGTAATTATTTTATCCAGTTTGTGACTCTTTCATTAGTGAAGTCTAGGGGGATCTTGTACACAATTTGGTATATAAATACACTTGCTCATATGTAAGCTATAGATTACAATTTGAAAATAATTTGGAATAATCGGTAGGAATGATTATATTTCTTGGTAATTAAATTAGAGTCCCTAATGAATAATAATATGATATGATAATCAACCGGTGCAGCGGGATTCCAAATAGCAGAATACACTCAGTGCACATATTACATGTACTTACTTTCGTTAATTGTAACTTGAGCGAATTTTCGAGATTTATTATTACTCATACTACATAGTACAAGCTCTAAATTCGCATATATGGCAATGACGAAGATCAGTCGAGTAGAATAATCAATGGGAAATGATCAGCGAAATAGTTCATGATTCACTTTATAATTTTGAAAGATTATAATATGTACTCTCTATCTAGATAACTATCTAGATAGAGAGTAATAGCATGATAAAGTAAATACTGAAATTCGCACAGTTTTCATAAATTAATGTATTGTCAGTGTTGTTATTATTTATCCACCCACATACATTGACGTTTATACAGTATCTTCATTACAAATATAACTAAATTACCTTTGAATGGCCTGGTCAATATTTTCTATATTTTTTTCTTCTTGAAAAAAGTCATACTTGTGTAAACGAAACACTGCGGCATCAAAAGCATAGCGAATAGCAAGTATTTCCCGTTGCCCGTAAATAAAAACTTGATATGTATATAATTGCCTATTTGTGGCTATTACAAGCTCCATATTTTTATTTATTTCTTCCACATTTGCTTTCATATTTTATGCTTTTCATTTTCTCCTGCCGAATTACATATTTAGTAAAACCATAATAATGTTTGGCTAAATGGCAATTTTTTGCTCTCCTGGCATCACACAATTTCCCCATTTACAGAAGTAATAATATTTTTTTACAAAAATTGCGATATTTTCGATGATGAAGCGCGTGCCTGCGTGTTGTTAATAACTTTTTTGTGCGGGGGACTTTGATTTTGAGAACAAGGTGATGTAAGTTACGTTAAACGGTTTAACTATATGTACGTAGCTGAATACATTGCAACAGTGTTCTACCGTCCATCCACACTAAAGCAGGTAGAAAGTTATGTTTTCTCTTCCTCATATACCCACAAAGTTACAAATAACAAAACAGCAAAACTCTTTTGTGCAGTACACGTCGTCCGTTATCTAGAAGAGGTGGGAATGTCCATAACAAATCAAAAGATTAGAACCGATTTGATGGGAAAGTTGTATGTTTAATGGGTTGCATGAATGAAGGAACACTGTCTCATAATAATCCATTAAATGCACACCCTCTTTTTTCTCCACACAAAACCACAACGCATGAAGAAATCACAAATCAGAGTACTCAACTTGTCGTGTATTCATATCGTACATAACTCATAATATTTATGCATTCTTGCATACTACTTACTCGAACATTATTTTTGTTACCTTGCTATTAAATTAATATTATTTTACCAGATATAAAACAAGAAAACAGAGAAAAAACCATAAATATAAAAACGGAGCAATATGTTGTAGTTGTGTGGTCAAAACGCAGCCCACCACCACCACATCACACGATATGAGGTTTTCAGAACGAACTCTGCCTGGAATTGGAATAACTCAAGGCATGCCAGTGCTTATTATTATACTTATTCCAAAATATATTTATCATGAATTGATATTTATCCACATTTACGTAAACATGTAAACATGATTGTGTGTATTTTTACTTGTGCCTGATTTTCCACCCAGTCAAGTAAGCATGCATGTACTTGTATGCTTTATCGTAAAAAATGAAATAAAACTCTTTCATAAACTCAACATTTAATCATAATCGCTTATACAAAGATTCACAGGTATTACTACAATTTTGTTCTAGTATTCAGTGAGCTTTTCGTGAAAAGAGTCAAAATACCAATAATGGCTTTGAATAAAATAATAATAATAATGCTTAATATTGCGTGTACGGTACATGTAAATGTGTGCTTATGCTTCTTTTGTGACTTTGGTTTTGTTTCTGGTGATAATCATAATCATGCTTAAAAACTAATATTTCGTGGAATCAATGTGAATATGGCATGGTACAAAAAATAATAAAAATATATGAAATCCAATTCATCCACAAATTAGACGGCCTTTTAGGATACACAAGTAGTAGTATTTCGTGTACATTTTATAACAAATAGAAAATACATTCACTCTGTATGAGTGGGTTTTCAGGTTATTCCACAGAAAGCACGCGGCTTTCTCCAAACATTAAACACACTATTCCAATAAGTGGAAACAGTTCCGTTTTAAGTGGAAAGGACGAGGTGCTGGATGAGACAAATTCGTAGGATCGACAAGTAGAAATACTATCAATAACATAATTTCAACCGAACTGTTTGTAATAATCTCGCACTTTATATATTTATTTTCCTACTACTACTAATTATCCCTTCAACAAATTCACTGCTGGCGGTATTTGTCTTCTAATTAACTCTTCGTAATACGTTAATATGGATTCCTCGTGATGATCGTGTTCAAATTATTATTATGCAGTGGTTCAAGAGAAACCTTAGTCAAAGTCAAACAACTCATAATAATTCTTCCTAATTACCTAACGAGATCACTTGTCATTTTCACCCTTTACTCGTGAAAGCCCCATGCTACTTCATTGGAATTTTTCTCTGTATTCTCTGATGAAATGGAGTGATCGCTCATTCTTTCTCTTTGAATTATGTTGCGTATGTGTATTTCTACGGTACGGATGTATGGATGTATAATGATAGCTACCACATAATAAGGCAATTTTCAATTGAATTCACGGTCTTTTCACTGAATAATACCCACTGATAATAATAATAAAATAACGATGATGGCGAATTTGATGTTGAAATGAAATCTTTTTTGTATTTATAAACATGTATGTAAATTGCACTCTTTTTAGATAAGCTGTAATGAATTCTTGTAAAATCAACTTCACGTTACCCATTTCCCCATACATTTGCCACACGTTCTGTGGTTCAAAATTCTGAGAGTGACCCAAAGTTTTAGCCTTTAAAACCGTTTACTAATAGCGGTCTTCAGAAATCATTATATTGAGTTACTCAAACACATAGACATGAAATAGTATGGTGCAATAATAAATATAAGAACACACGGCTTTATTATCATTATCACCACTACCACCATTAAGTTTGCTGGCAGTTGTTGATAAAATGATAAATACCTACACAAAAGTAAGTACATCATCAGAGAATTCTGGATTATGTGAAAAGTGAGTGGATGAATGGTCATTGAGCCACCGTTTTTGTATGTTTTATCCCATTCACACAAGTATATTACATTTCACATATGATTATTCCTGATTATTTATTACAGTGCTGCAGCAGGAGCAACAAAACTGAATAAGTACTCATGGGAGAGCTTTATAATAATAAGTAGACAGACAATCAGCCAGTAGTAGTGTAATAAAGAGCAAAGAGCATAAAAAAGTTATGAATATCTTGCGTAGAGAAACAGCTTGAGTTGACTCCCTGTTATGAGGTGATTAGGTAGGATCCTCGCCTGATGAATTTTTTTAAGTTGCTAAATGTTATTCAACTCAACTTGAATGATATTATTGCGTATTGAAAGAAATCCTGTGTGGTTTTCACCATCATCGTGTATGCAATCCATTCTACCACCAGAAGAAAAAATATAAAAAAGTGATAAATAATAATAAACGTAAGTATGCATGCATGTTAGGACGGGCGCACATATCTCTGTATGAAAACGCCACTTTTGTACAAAATATTTTACAGGGCTGTCAAGAAAAAAGACTGCTGCGCGTTATATTCATAAAAATTCTCTCTCGGAAAATCCAGTCTATCTCCCCGGTCCACTCACTGTGTCCACTTGATTTCAGCTCAAATAGAAAATAACAAAAATTTATATAATGCGAATAAACTATCATCATCATTTGCTTGCTGCTTTCTTTTCTATCAATAAAACACATTTTTTAAACAAGTACATTAAACACATTTTTTTCTCCTTGAATAAAAAACGAGATCAGCTATTTTATGAACACCAGTAGGAGCAGCAGCAATGTTAATGGTTCCTCTCTGTGGATTGTGACGAACGAGTACGGTGGGCCATGAGAGAGGAAGATTTTTTGGCTGGCCTGCTGAAAAGGGCGGTGAAGCAGCATAATAGGCCATCACATATTATTATCATCATGCATGATGGCTAATATAATATGTGGATATGGGTAATAACTCTCGGAGAAAACGAGTCCCGTCATCATATCATCTTCTTTATGTGCTCACGATTAAATAGACAGCAGCAAGTGAAAAGCAGTGACTATAAAAGAAGTACATTATAAAAAATACGGCAAAACAGCAACAACCTTAGCGCGTTTTCCGTCATCATTTGGCCTTTTTTAAACCCGAACAAGTCTAGTTTACTTTTTTGATATTGACTATTAGAAACAAGACAAATATCTACCAATAACATTACAGCAGTATCTTTATGAGCGTACGTAAAAAAAGTAAACTAAACAGCATGCATTTTTCGTACGTCGGTCTTGTGTGTTTCCAATGAGAGTATGCAAGACTTTGTATAACTAAAATCCAATGAAATATCCAGAGAAGCTGTGATGATGATTGAGTGAAGGAATTGCCTTTTACAATTAGCCATACACAATAGCTCTATCCAGACATTTTTTTTCAAAGAAACATTCAATTTCAATTCAGAAACACGTCAACTTAAAGGGAACTATTGCCTGGCATGACATACCATTCAGCCTCCCATAATGTGTATAAACAACCCACCATAATATTAATATGATGTAACTATATTTAATTAAGGGTTGATCTACAAAAGCCATCAAGTATCCCATCTCAAATCCATAATATTTTATAATCCCTATTTATATCTTTGTATAGAATCATTTTTACATTTACGTTATAAGACACTTTTATGATTGCTTTTACGTATGTTTCTCACACATCCGCTCTGTTGTTCCGTTGCTTTTTACTCTTCCCGTAATAATTATATGTAGCCAGTTTTATTTTTATATGTGTGTATGAAACTCTTTACGTTTTTATTTATATCCAATGAAACATTAAATGGAATTTCAATCATAAAACTGAACCATAATTACCCATGCACATGTTAAACCAACGTCTACTAGTATGTATTATGCTTAGTTAATTAAGTAGAATATATACTTACACGGATGAATGAAACAAGCTTTCTACCTGTACAGATATATAAACTGATTGACAATTTTAAAAAAACCTTTAGAAAAAATAATTGTCTTGCTTTGTTAAATACACAGTAGCCAGTTGACAGAGCAGAAAGACAGGAAGGGACACCCCATCGATGCCTTGTCTTGTTTAACTGTGCACATTCAAGCAACCAACAGATTTCAAAAGTGAATTCCGTTGTGTCTTTTTTACCATAATTAGTACGCGAACTTACGTACAGTAAGGAGTTATTTCTCTACACAATTTATCACCTTTCATTTTACTCATTTTCTCTTGTAATATATAATACGTAGATTTTCATGTTTCGATAAAAAATTTGGTTGGTTTCCCCATAAATAAATATCAAAAGAGAGAGAAATCACTTATTTACTTCCCCTTTTTTCTTCGGCCCAATGGAACTACTTCATGCATGAGATGTCATGTATTTTTGTTGTTGAATAACATTGGTGATAGTAATGGAGCAGGAAAAAAGCAAGATGAGAGAACGAGCTCGTCGTCGAGGATAAAAAAGCGGAAGAAGTGTGTTTTATGTCATGTAAAAAAACTGATGGTTGTTCATACATGTATAATAATATTTAAACCTTAATAAAACGCTCTATATACCTTACCCTTTTTCTCCACTGGGTTGACTTGAGGTTAGCCTATTACTTACTCAACTTGGTATATACTTCTCTCTACTATGATAAATGTAGGTAGGTATATTATATGATGTTGATTATCATGATCATGATCAAGGCAGCCAGCAAGCAGAACCAAAAAGGACAACACCAGCAGAATAGTAAAAAGAAGGCAACAGTGAGAAGGAACGTCAGGGAAGTAGTGGAGAGAGAAGAACCTCGTGGTGGTGTGGAAGAAGTAAATGAAAAGAGGGAAGCAACAGCATGGATCCCACACACAGACACGACGACATTTAAACTCCAACAGGAGTTAAGCGTCAAACGCAAGAAAGAAAGAAGAAGAAAAGAGGATGTTGTGTGTTTTGTGTGTGGGGAAGTGTGTGCATACATAAAAAGCAACATGTTCCTCTTTTCACTTTTTGCTCCTTTTCGTCTTGATGCCTGTCGCTTCCTTCCTCCTTCAACTAAGCAAGAAAAAGTCAAACCACCATCAAAACCAACAAAAACCTCTTTTTCTCTCTCCTCTTCTCCGACTCATTCACAAATCGCCGTAAAACCAAAAAAGTTTGTTTGCATACAAACTAAAATGTTCTTCACAACAGCACACGATATAACAATGATAGTTATAAATGCAATTTAACATTTTTTGCTATACGCTTTTATTTTTATTTCTCCTTTTTAACTTTTCTGTGTGACTGTATGCATTATCGTTTTTATTACCTTTGTCTAGAGTACGTGGTTATGTTATATTATAATAGCTGAGTTTTTTTACCCTGCTCCATAAAAAAATAGATGAGAGAAGAAGAGTGTATTAAATTAAAATTGCGCTACAAATGGCTAAGATACAGTTGTTTTGTACATGCCTTTCTAGTAGCAAATAGCACGACTCGTTTTTATGGTCGCTTCTGATTAGGAATATTGTATAGATAACCTATGTGCTTATCACAGAGTAAATAAATGAAATCAAAGAATAAGATTAATTGGCTATGCTTATTATAATATTATGTTCACTTTTTATTATTATTATTGTGAGAGAATTTTGTAATACTTTTCAAACGAGTGGTTAGTAGTTGATGTGCTGTTGTAGTTGCACTTGTAACAAGTGTAAAACTGCACCCCGTCTATTTTTAATCTTAAAATTTATTACAAGTGATGCATGATCATATAATATGCTGTCAACCCCTTAGGAATCCCATTGCTAATTAAATCATCCTCGTCGTGCTTCGTTTTCCTTTTCCCATATTCTTCACTGCTCAATGAAGTAAATCTGGGGAACATGCATAATGTGTGATAGTGATATGTAAATACACATACTTAAGTAGATGAGATTTTCTTGTAATATTGTTATTATTATGCAATGGAGTAAATAGTGTAAGCTCATCTCACCCATTTCTCTGTTTCGTTTATGAAAAATGGAAAAGGATTTTTGAAACGTAACGTGCAACAAATTGGATACAGCCGCTCGTGCTCTCATTCTTGTCAGACAGGATGCAGGGAAGCACGGCAACTAAATTGCCACTTTCATGGATAAATCGCACAACACATGATTATAATAAGTTAAGAGGAGAGAAATGTGGAATGCATATTATATACTATGTGGTTAAAAGAGAATATTAACATAATGGCATGTTTGGTATCTCACGTTGATCTATATATAGTATCAAAATTAATAATAGGACTCGACACGACAGACAACACACGATAACGTCTGATTCATCTGATTGTTTATGGTGATTTGATAGCACATTGTACAAGACGTACGAGTATATTATTTTTAAATTTCGTTGTTTCTTGGTTTTTCTGTTTTATAATTTTACTCGATTATATAATATGCATGATGTTTCTTTTCGCGTCCAATGCTAAAGTTTTGGTTCGCGCTGTCAACTAAACAACAAACCCATAACGAAACTTTTAAAATTAGAAAAGGAAAGGACAAGGAAAATTAGACAAGAGTTCAGCCCACTTTAATTTTCAACATGATATCTTCTGACTGTTATGTCTGTCCGTCTCTCTCCTTTCCTAATTTTCTTCATCTCTTCAGCAAGTTTTGGCAAAGATTATCATTTCCATTGTGTGTTCTGATACAGTATATATTTATTTAGGCATGTGTTTTTAGGTAAATGATAAGTAAATACTAATATAAATACACATGCAATTTAGATATTCGTTTTACAATTTTATTTGCTACTGTTCAAACATTATTTATGTTCAAAGAAGACAACTCTAAATTCAAATGATGATCAGAGCGATTATTATGATTCCGAGAGTAAATTAACCCTGAAGCAAAACGGAAGCAAAAACAAATAGAAAATTTGAGAAACGTACAAGGCGGACGCGTTGGAGTGCATTAAATTACTTCAATTTTCTGGCACTTCCTTGTAAACTCCCTTCTTCTCGCATTTTCTCTTATTAAATACTTAAATCCGAGACGGAGAAGAATAAATACAGTGTTTACATAAAATCACGCGTCCTCCTTCCTATAATTGCAGGATAACCATTTCTTTCAAAATCTGAAGGATATTCAATCCGAAATCCAAGAAGGAGCCAAAAGCCAAGTGGAAGTCACTTTTATTCTTACCCGTTAACTTTTTAACAAGATGTATATGCTCCCGCTATTACACAATATAGCTTTTATGAGTAACTGGCTAGGGAAAGGAAATAGACGTCTTTTCTTTGAAATGAAGATATATGCCAGCATAATATTATTATTACTACCACACCAGAAGAGGAGTCGCGGCCTACTACTTTTCCTCCTCACGCTTTGAGCCGTTTATCCGCACACCTTTTGAGCTTTCGTAGCCAACAGCAATGGCAATCCGGGTGTATGTATCTGTTCTCCTTTGAAGAGGCGGAAAGGAAAAAGGAGCCAGGAGCAAAGTGAGTGCGTAAACTTTCACTTCTTTTGACGGTAGACACATGTACCAGACCCGTGACGGTATATTTACGTTTTGCCTGTTTCCATCAACACATCCTTTTTGTCTAACCATTAGTCATATCGCCCCACTATTGCAAGACCACAACAACAACGTTGGTGGTAGTTCCTCCACTATGTACTCAGATTTCCTTTCCTTTTTATCTCCTACTGATGAAAATATGTGTTATTTGTTATGTTTACCAAGTTTTCTTCTTAATTATTATAAGTACGAATTTATTTAACCGGATGTGAACATTTTACCATGTTTCTCTAAAATTTATTGGGTTTGAACTAATTTTCCATTGAAAAGGAATCCATAATCGGACGGTTACCGTGTTGCCTCCTAAGCAATGACAAGGTTGAAACAGATTATTTGTGAGTTATTATGGTTGAGAAACTATATACATAATATCATAAATAGATACTTTCTTGCCCAATATTAAAATAATTCTATATATTTTAGCGCTCAGGCTTAACTTGTTTGTTTATGTTCATATATTTTCAGCTTAACCAAAATAGGTAAGTAATATGCTTAAGAAGATTTACATAATGCATACAAAATATGCAAAAACGCTAATTAAATGTACCAAATATTCAGTTGCTGGAACATCGTTTATGTCATTGTAGGGAAAACTAAAACACTCATGATCACGATCGTCATCATGATGATCTGATGTTGCTGATGAAGAAGGAAAAGGAGTGGGCAAAAGAAATAGACAAAGATATTATGCAAAAGACAAGAAAAGAGACAATCGGAATGGAAAGATAGAGAAATGAAGAAGCCAAAGCAAGTCTAAAAGAGTGAGTTAAGCTAAACTAAAAAAATGCTAGAAGTGTTTCCATTTTCTCCAACCAATGCGGTGTTTTAGTTGGTGGTGATACCAAGCAAGTTAACTAACGAAATTCTTATATCTACAAAGGTATATATGCATAAAAGTTAATAATATAATGAAGTTCAAAGTAGATATATGCCGTGGTAGGTGGTACACTATAGTCTTTGAATAAATACAAGAAGAGAGAGAGAGAGAGAAAATACTTGTGTATTTCTAAGAAAATCTGTTGGTTTGGACTTGGACCGTTTCTCATCATCTCCATACGCATTTAGTTACACTAGTTTAGTAAAAAGCCAAGCCAAGGACGGCGTGGCAAGCCGTGATGACGAAGGGTCAAGTCAAGTAGTTTTAGCTCAAAGCAGCATCTTCTCCCTAGCTCAGTGTAGTGCCGCTTGTATAAAGTAGACATGTATCCGAGAATAAGGAAGCCCAAGACCAAAGAGCTAAAGGTACTATAAGAGAAGAGGAACAACTGTGATGAGTAGACGACAAGCTTGTGTGAGTAAGCTGAACAAAAGTAAGTTTTAAGTTAAGTAGTGAGTTGCTTGCTTGCTCTGGCCTTTTTTCCCATATACCCATTTTAGCATGTAGGTTTGCAGTTTCACAGTGTTCAGTCCGTGAACCACGGCTTCTTTCGACAACAACAACAGAGAAGCTGAAAGAGAGAGAGAGAAAGAGAGAAGGAACTGTCCATGAAATCTGGCAAACTAAGTTCAGTCTCTTTCTGGCCTCAGATTGTTCAAATGAGAGAGATGCGTTTAGCGATGATAATGTTGCCTTCGCTTACAACTTGTGTGATATAGATATGCATGCATATAGTGATGGTGGACGAGGAAGAATGAAAAGGAGCAATGTGAAGCAGCTACTTCTGGTAGAGAATGAGAGAGAAAAGGAAAGAGAGAGTCAGAGCAAAGTTGGATATAAATTAGCATTGCCTTGCATCATGTAATCTTATTAATTTACATATTAATCAACGAATTCTGATTACAGCCCGTAGGTAATTTGCATTAATCCAATAATTGGGCACTGCTCGTTAGAAATTAAAATTAAGAGCTTAATTTATTTACGCGTCCGCCCTAAAATTATGCTGAAATCCAATATTATGCTACAACGAAAATAATCCTCTTCATTTTTCCTACTGTGAGTGCTGCTGCTAACATGCCATGCAATTTCTCTCCTCTTCTCGGCAAGTTAAGTTGGTTTGTTGAAATTATTACATAACATCATCCATCTAACAGCCTTGTTTCCACTTACTCTTCTCCAGAAGAAAGTCTCATCCCTTTCTTCTTATTCTTCTTTGTGTTCTTTGCAACTTTTCCAGTAGTAGCATGCAGCATATATAAATAAAATGAGTTGAATGTTTAGTAGTTATGTTAGTGGTGTTGCTTGTAGGAAGGAAATCTCCATTTCTTATTTCCACTTCCTATCTCTCTCTCCTTCTCTCTCATCTGTTTTTCTCTCCCTCTCAACATGCTTGGTGGACAACACATTCTCTCTTCTTAAACTCAGCAACACAAAAACTCAAATTAAAACTATCTTGGAAAAGCCGGTAAAATTCACGTTTAAGTAGCTCAATATTTTTAGTAATTCCACATCATGTATATGGACTACCACACATAACTACCACACAACATTTTCTTTTTCCTTAAACGTTGTATAACGACCTGTTATAATACATATAAGTCTGTTATTCTCATCTTACCCCGTTCATCACCCTCCACCACTACCCAAACTCAGATAATTGGACATCAGTAGCATTAATACTTACTTACTACACGTAAGCTTACTCTTCCATAATATCATGAAATCATACCAAATATCTAATTATCCTTGAGAAAGAAAGTAGTGATGCAGCCCATAGTATTCCTAGTAATTAATACAAATGAAATGTTATGCACCTGTAATAGTAAAACCGGCATTAGGAGAAAAAATTACTTTCTAAACGATTATAGTAATGTTATTACAATTACTGACATGATGATGATACTGATGATGACTGCTCATTTTTTGTTATGCTCGATATGTTCCTTCACTTTGAGAGAAGGTGGACCTCACAGAATAATAATTATAATGAGAGCTTCCAGCCAAAGAGAAATTGAAGGGCAAAAAGGGAAGGTGTAGTGTAGTAGATAATATGCATAATATGTAATCCAAACCAAGTTTGTTAGCATGTATCCAAGTTCACACAAGCAGCAATGATGTTTGCACCGTGTTCCAAGTGAGGAGAATAAGAGGAATACATAATGATAATGACAATAGATGATAATTAGTAGACAGCCGTGCGTTCTCCACTTTCCTCGTGACTGCACCGTGTATAGTGAATGAGTCACCACCAGGTTATGGCATGGGCAAACACATGAAAACACATCATCATCACCATTTTATTATGAAAATGCGCCATGAGAAAGGAAATTCGTGTGGCATAGGATTGTGCCAGATTATATTGGAGAAGTTGGATCCAAAATATATATCATTTGTACATGTTTTACGGACACACAATAGATGGGTATATTAATAGTTATTATAATAAAACGCTTTCTATGAAAGGTTTTGTTTGAGACTGGATGTGTGAATACTGAGCTGGAACGATGAAAGCGACAATTCGCCAGGGCATGAATAACAAGGTAAAAGCTAAACTGTTTTCTTCATTCAGGTGATGATGGTTTAAACAAGCAAAAACCTGGAAGCAAAGATAGATCATTACTTCTACACCCAATGCATACCATTTGATCGTTATGCATCATTCTATGTACTATACATATTAGGGTGCATTCTTCGCTCATTTCACATCTCACCTCACCACATATTATCATTAAAATCAACAGCATCGTCATGTGTCTAGAGATGTTGTATTCGATGGGAAAGTGAAAATAAGCAAAGGGGTCTCTCTCTCAAAAACAACGCGCGTCATGTGTCCTCTCCTGTTATTAAATGTACACAAAAGATAGAGAGAGAAAGCTGTGTGTTGTTGGGTTTTGCTAGTTAGTTAGTTGACTGGCTGGTTTTCTGATACATATTAAATACATATTGAAGGAAAATAAGCAGCAATATATAGCGTTCCAACTAGCACTACGCCCGCTGATGATAATAATGATGACGAAGAAGAAGAGGGGGAGGAAGAGAGGAAGAACGTCGATGGTGATAGAAAACTTGACCTGTGTAATTAGCGCGAACTAAATTAGCTATATATAATTTAGCTCTGATGACGATGGTAAAGCTCATGTTGCTCATTTGCTTTTACCCTCCTTGTCTTTCTCTCACTTTGAATATGCATACATGCATGAATTACGTAAAGGTTGTGTGTGAGTTTTGTGTGTACTCGTCTTTCACTCTAATCCCAAGTCTCTCCATTTTCTCTCCTGCTCTTTTCGGTTGATTGTCTACAAGTTATATTATATGCATGCCTGGTTAAATTAATTGATTGCGCAATCTTGTCCATGATAATTTTTGTAGCCTCTCGCTCTCCTGTGTGATGTCTGAAATGTTAGCAATTGAAGCCATAACACAGCAGCCTTATTAAAGTACACAACCGAAGCATCAGTCCTTCATTATCGAGTTGGGTGTACAAGCACCTTTTCTGTAGATAATTATAGGAAATTGTATTTAAACTGTGCATTTATTATTACCACCGTCACCACTCACCTCCTGACGCGCTAGATGGATTTACTATGTATATTTAATACTGGGCAGCAACGCAAGGAGCATAAGAGAAAGAAATGAGGAAGGAAGAAACATTAGGCATTTATATAAAATGTTATGTAAAAGTAAATGGAATATTATGCGGATTTGGTAATGTATGTCGGTAGGCAGTGTATTCAATTTATCTGCTATTTCGCAATTTGTAAGTAGATGGGAAATGGGAAGGCTATAAGAGTAGAGAGGCGTTTCATCACACAATAACACAATAGCAAAGCTCAATTGACCATTTCGGTATTTATGCATTAATGATGAGACCATTAAGGAGCTAATCGGATGAAATAATCCATATAGCATAATAATATCACATACATATATTCACTCTGTAGTACACTACACAGCAATATCAAATATGCAGACATAATTAAAGCGAGCATGGGATAATTGGATATCAACAAAAATTGGAATATTTATAATAACGGTCAAAAGCGGAACACAAAAGTGTTCAAATAAAATACCACAAGCATTACTGAGAAAAGCTTTATTTTGTACAAAAATATTTTTGGTTGTTTTGGACAGTGGAAAGGTCCGAAATACATGTTTTAAAGCAATGTTTGTTTACATTCTCCCAACTTATATACGTTTTCGACCTTACACCTACTTTTCACCAATGCTCAACATCGTTATTCCACTATTCAACCTTAAAAACAACGCACTTATTTCAACAATTTAAAATAAACCGAGGGTCTTGGTAAATCGGAACAGAAAATAACCTCACAATCATGCAACTATTATGTTAAAATATAATGACTATAAAATTACCGCTTTTAATATTAATGAAGATTTGTGATTGAAAGGTTATCTCTTTGACTGGGCTATTTATGATAAATATATTTCAAATCCCGTATGCACACACACACAATACAACAATAATGCGGATAAATACAAGTTTCATTTCTTTTTTGGCATTCGATTTTGCCTTACTCACTTGTCCTGTCATATAGAAAACTCGTAAAAAGAGAGAACCCCTCCATTAAGTTTTTTTTGCCGGACAAACAGAGCACAACATGAGCTACGCTAATAATAACAATGAAGCCCATGTTTTTGTCTGACCATGTCCACGTACAACTGCGTTGTGAGTAAAGGAAATAAAATGGGGTCCGTTTTTACTGCACCCTCTTTTTTCCAAGCATATTCATCCATCTCCATCTACTTATATATTTCGAATTATGCTTACTTTTATGAGTTCCAGCAAAAATAAACTTACTCCTATTATTGTACATAGATTCCCATTGTATGAAACGGTTTGCTCATCATAATAATGACAGTGGGCACACCATCAACAACAAAACAACCGTGCCATTTTTACAATAAGCCTATAAACTCGTAACGTAATGCATAATATTAAGTATATTTTAGCTGTCTCTTTCCTGGCACATTAATAACTTCCTATCCATCTATTTATCTTTCTACCCGTTCCACTATTCGTGTATGTGCAACTTTTTTGTGCTTATAGTTGGTTTTGTCAAATGACGCAGAGAGAAAACGCTGAAAATTATGGAATATTATTATTAACATGTCCAGACTTGAATAAACGGAGAGAAGATAATTTTATATTTTGCAAATAAATATAATAATAGCTTGTACCACACAATGGAATCATAATGCTCATGCTCATAGACACAGAAGGACATGATATTCCTGTCATTGTCTGCTGTATAGTACGATAAAAAATACATGTTCATTGGTATGTGTGCATGCAATAGTAGTTGCACATACAGCAATTCCACTAGAGTATGTATGTACGTACAAACAAAGGCAATATATCACAAAAGGAGAGAAACGCTTGTCTTTTCATATATTTATGAAACGCATCATAAATATAAAAATATATGACATGACAGATTCGGGTTCTCCTATCAGACCTGTCTCTTTACTGTAAATAATACACACTTGATCTGCATACAACGCAGACGGAAGTATGACTATTTTAGATATTACGTTTTATGCAATTACTCCCGCCCGCTCCCCCAATTTTTTTACTTGTTTGTTATTACTCTGCTATTTGCTGTGTTGTTTGTCTTAAATAAAACTGAAGCTAATAAGACAACAGCATTGAAGTACAGTTACGTACACACGTAATAATAATGATAATAATGTGGTATGGTTGATGATGATGACATGAAATGCCACTGAAATATACATACATACAAGAAAGGGAAGAAAATATTTTTTGCGGTGGGACGTTTCTCAGGCTGGAACAAGTCTTTAACTTTGTGTTAAGAAATTAATCACAGTTAGGGATAAATGGTAAGACAATTGGTGGAAATTTTCATCCGTTTCAACCGCACTAACATCCTTTCATAATGTTACTATGCTTCGGTTTGCATTTTATGTTGCCGGCATTTCAGTGGAGAGTTGTCAGTATATTTATTGCAAGACGGACGGAAAATGCATTCCACTCCATTCCACTCTTTTCTGTGGTGAATGCCTAATAATAATAATTGTGTTTTGCTAAATATGAAATGAAGAAACGGCAACTTATTCAAAAACAGGCTGTGTAATAATAATAATAATATAATGAGTAGGGAGAAAGATAGATATGTGAAAAGATAGTAAGACTGAACTGTGAACCGCTTTAATAAAACGGTGTGTTTATGTGTGGAAATGAAGGAGTAGTAGAGTAGTAGCTGCTGCTGCCGTGGCTGAAGCCAAACCGACCGACCAATTCAACCAAACCAGAAACTAAACCAAAGTGCACAAGAGAGAAGTAAAAGAAAAGAGAAAACAACGACTCATCTTTGTAAGAACGTCGACAAAAGCAGGGAAGCAATGCATGATGATGATACCATGCTACACGCTGCTCTCTGCTAACACTACTTCTGTACGGGTTTTGCTTTTGCCTGGCTGGTTGAATTGAACTTACTTATTATGCAAAATATGCTCGTTGGAATAATTATATTGCATGCTTAGCACACAATAGATTGAATGTTGGAATTCATCCAGCCTATAATTAGCAGTTTTACTCTCTTTTCCGAGTATTAGCAGAGAAGGACTAGCACTATTGCTTCTCCGCTAGAAAACAAGAAGAATAACCTTTTGGTTGAAAACACAGCAGCAGCAATGACATTATATATTATTATTATACGTTCTCGCTCTTCTCTTTCTCTCTCTCACTCCATCTCTCTCCATTTTACTCCTGCAATAATACTCACTTCACAGTCCCAGTCACTCAGCTTAAGCTATAACTCAACTTGTTATTGTCCTTATAATATATCCACATTAGCATCGACTACACGTATTGTAAAATGTTACCTTAAAATAATATCATTGCAATCGCACTGACGATGATCATGAAAATACATTGAATATCCACATACAAAAGTACACATTGTAAATACATAGGTATATTCATTTGTGCTTATATCTGTATTAGCCATCTCACTCACTCTCTGATCACTATTTGTTAAAGAAAGGCACACGCAATTCAGCTAATAAACACAACTCATCTCTTTCATCGAAATTATCAATATCATTCATTGCCCGAAAAGTCATAAACACACTTAGAAAATGAAAATACTATACACACAGACAGCGAGTCGGTTTATACTTTACCCTTTTTCCTTCTTTCTTTCTCTCTCCTCGAGAAAATTTATTTAGCATTTTCAAACCAAATTATCGTCAACTTAACCAATCATTTTATATTTAGACTTTTCCTCTCTTAAACTTTTCTCTGCATAATATATAAGTAAAGTTTATTTCTTGTTTGTTTATTTACTGCCTTTTCTCAACCAAGGAGCGATATAGTAGCAGATAATCGAATTGAATGGATCTGGGTGCGTGTGTAGTATTTATTTGCTCGATAATGTGAGCAAGCAATTTTAATCTATTAGAAAACAAAACTATTTATACGATTTTCACGAAAAAACAAAGTAGGTGGAAGAAGGAAATGACGAAGAAGAAGATGGAAAAACATGTAATGAAATGAAATGTTATGCAAACTCCAAAATGATATGTACGTTTCCCATACTTGCATCTTGGCATAACAGCGTCGTCATCATCAACTTCATTGACTCTAATGTACTTACTTACACAGATTCTTTGTGTTTTATGTCCTTTTTTATTATTATAGAAGATGTGATATACGATTTGCTCTAGAGTGGTTTACTTGTTTCATGGGAGCTTTTTTACTGACAATATAATGTTAATGCTGCTCTTCCACAAGCTTCTTTTTGCCACTATGCATACACACGCCATGCTAATATTGTAAGATGAACTGACTGTTATTATCATGTTGCTGCAACATTAAATTAGCATTTCAATCGAATTCGCAGTATTACAATAAATGTGTAAACTCTGCTGCAGAGTGGTATTAATAATAAACAAAGCAAGTGGATTCACTTATATTTTTAGGGTATCTCATTTCCTCCTCTTTACAAAATAAAGTAGCAAAAAAGTTAAATTTGATTCCCTAACGATTTCGTACTTTTTTATATTCTGTTTGTTTTTTCTTTAAAATGTGGTTGTGTGGCTCATTGTGATTTTAGTTTTTTTCATCGTAAACAAATGCGGAATGCATATAATGTAAAATGTATATCTGAGCTGAAAGTAAGATGAGAAAGTGAATATAATAATATGCATTTTTGTGCCAAAGTGCCCACTGGTAATAATATTATGTGAAATAAAAAAGAGTCAAATAGTTTGTAAGTGAAGCTTTTTATTAGCTTTGGAGTGACTATGTCTATGTGTGTGCTTTTTCGGAGCAAAAAGTGAGAGTGACGATGATGTTAGCAAAAGGAGGGAGGAAAAAGAAGACAGTGAAAAAACGACATGTCTTATAGCTCATGTTAAGTCGTATATATAATAGAGGCTATGAATTGAGTGTTCATGTGCTGAACTGTAAAAAGCAAGTCAAGTGAGCGATGCGTTGCATGAGCTCCATTTAAGAATGCCATGAAATAGAAAATATAAGAAGGACTACTTTACATACATAATTTTTTCTCTCTCCTGCTCAACATTTTTTGTCGTTTGTAAAATTGTAAATGAATTCAGACCGTAAAGTCGAAATCAACTTAAAAATCTTTATTGCACAAATGGAATGGTGGAAGAATGGAAGTAAAAAGCTATAAAGAAGCCATTATCTGTTTTGTCACTAATAGAAAGATTAAGACAGACAGCGAGCTACATGTCTTTGGCATGTGGGATCATCAAAAAACAAAACAAACGGAAGGGAAGCAATAAGGAGTAGTAAAAAGAAGAAAAAAGACAGTTGAGCTGAGCACATCAAAGCAACATCAAACACTCTTATAGTTTATTTATATTTTACTTGTTGATTGAATGCTCTTTTTGCATAATGGATAATTATACAGGAAAAGCAACTACTGGAATTTTGTCGCTTTGAAGTAGTACAGATGGCCTAGACACGTAGAAAAAGAATTGTAATTTTGATACAGCGTGATTTAAGACGCGTTAAGTCTATATCAGTTGAATAAGATATTGAATGGAATCGTAAACAATTTTAAGGTTTTTG
This sequence comes from Coecobrya sp. COE2, assembly GCA_027743765.1. NCBI lineage: Eukaryota > Metazoa > Arthropoda > Collembola > Entomobryomorpha > Entomobryidae > Coecobrya > Coecobrya sp. COE2. Next base: position 19,965 of record JAHZMV010003004.1, on the reverse strand, counting down.
CAAAAAATAGTTTTTATTTCTGAATGTATTTATTTTTTCCTCTTCTGCATACTTTTGGCTGTATAGCCCCCATCGTTACATAATATTCTTAATTTTACTACCAGGTCATGATAAATTTATAGTTTTGGTATACGGCCACTTGATTATAGACACTGTCGGTTGTGTCTCTCTATCAAGTAAAGTCAAAAGTCGCGTTTTTTCTCATATAAAATACATTTTGTCGATTAGCCCTCAACAGCCCAAGGTGAAGCATGGTGAATTGTCGTTGACAAAAGAGAATATAAGAGTATTATGCATGGGAGAGAGCACATGAAAGCCGTACATCTTTGTCACTCAACTATGCACATTCTTAGTTAATCCATACTCCGCTATAATCTCACCGAACCAAGATTATTATGCATTAATTTATTTATTTTTCTTACGGAGAAAGACAAAATGTCAGCGGAACTGTACTATGTGCGGTGCTGTCTGCAATTCTTTCTATTTTTCTGGTCTATTTCAAAAAGAGCAACTTGAAAATTTTAACTGACAATGAGTACCACCACAGCACCGGTAATTTCACTTCATTTGAATTTTTATTGACATAGTTCGTATGTGCTGAATCTGCAAGCGACTTACTGATTCCGATTATCGTAAATATTCCAAATGAATTACAGCCGCCGCCAGCATCATCAAGTTCTGAGTTAAAATTCCAATAAGCCAATAATTACTTTCATAATGATCTACACGTCACATAATATACAAATACAGGACATAACTACCTATACTATAGTACGTGATATACGAGCATAATTTTATGCTTACTTTCATGTTAGAACGTAAATTCTGTCACTGTTTCCCTTTCCCTTCCCCAAAGTTTTCCAGATGAGCACCGAAAACATGGCATAGCATAGTAATAATAATGTACCGCGTTAATAGTTGAAATGAGCCTGAAGGATTCCATTACGCAACTTTTATCTCAATTATATAACTGTTAGTTTATTACTTAAAATACTACTTTGACTTGTATTAGTTGTAGCAGTATATTATAGTGAGAAACTTCCATCATGGACACATTATTATGCATATAGCAATAATTTGAACCGGTGGCAAATCGGCATGTCACCAAGTCACCATCTCATTTCCTCTCTTGGAGCAAAAGTACATTTTCAAAAACACACATATTCACCTCTGCCCGCACTCTGCCAACAAACAATAACTTGTCTGCCGTGAGTGGTGAAGAGTGAGCGATGCTTTATTTATGTAATGCTTATTAAGGCTAATAATAATACAGAAAACTGGGGATGATGGTGGTGGTGATGGAGAGACCAGAAGAATCAGGCAAGAGTCAGCTATGACATTATGATTATTATTATTATTACAAGAGAAGCCATCAAATTCTGTACTTCGCCTGCCGCTCTTATACCTCCATTCTATTGTTCCGTAAAAAGGGATTTAAACACATGTCGTGTGTTTTGAAGAGGAGCGATGTGTACATTATAAGCAGTAACTTTGATGGTGTGGTCTATTGTGATGGTCGATGATCGGCATATATTTCAGCTCATTTACTTTACAGTTTTTTCCTCTGTTGTTGCTGTTGTTATTGTGTATATACTTCTAAGTTTTTCTTGTAGAGGTAACAGAGCAGAAACGGAGAAAGTATGTAGGTATAAGTCTGATGAGGTTGTAGACGGAAGAATAATATTATTAGTCATATAATCATAATATAATGGACGGTGCTACTTCTTGAGGAGTGTTTGTGCTGCTGCGTGTGTTCACACTATACGTATACGCTTATTACACGAGAGAGAGAGAGAGAGAGAGAGAACCCGCAAGGAAGGACCATTGGTACTATTCTCTCTTCTCTCTACCAGTACTCCTCAATAAAATAGATTATGTCAACATAGCCAACTATTTATAGTCGATTTCCCTCGTTCCAATTTAATAATGATTTATTTTATGAGCCTAAATTATAGGCTATCCTATGAATTATGCTCAAACACACGGGACAAGAATGACGGCTCCCTCGCATACATTATATCAACATCACCATCAAACCAACCTTCCTACTTCGTCGTCCTTTTATCATCATCATCATCAGGTCCAAATTCACAAAATATAGTAAAAAGTTTGCAGCTGAATAACAAGATAGCTGACTGTTCTTTAGTCGACGAGCTAGACATTCAATCCAGTGTCCTTTTTGCCGATCCAACAAAACAACAGCAGCAGCAGTCGGTGCAGACCACCAGCTAAAATTTCTTATTATTTTACAAGCTAACCAAATAACTGATCATCACAAGAGTCTCAAAGTAATTTTGCCAGTGGTATACTTTAAATACCCAAAAGTATGGTACCTTTCCATACTGCCACTGCCTCTTCTTCAGCAGTAACAACCCCCTTTAGCAAATAACACAACTACTTCACTTTTTACTGCTTTTTACTACGGTATAATACCTTATTACCTGGCCTGCACAAGAGAGAGAAGTAATCATAAAATCTACTTATCTCGATACATAATGGGTACAATATCTATACTTATTGGGCTGGACTTTGCTTGGCTTGCTTGTTTGTAGTTCATAAAGCACATGGAAAGGCAGATACATGGATATATTATTATGCCCCGATATTACTCCGATCACCATCATAAGCAAGCCAACACAATAAGTTAGTTTTCATGATGATGATGACATGATGATGGCGATGATCGCAAACTCATAATTTCTCATAATATCAGCATATCATCATAATCATCGTCAGTGTAATCTATAGTAAGTAGATATAGAAGTATGGCTTGTAGAAGCATGTAATATCAATACTATAATGATAATGTCTTATGAGCTTTACACATTATATACTGCACCTTGTCAGCACTCATATAGGTCATAAAACAAATGCTAATGTACATATATTCAAAGTTGGAGGTATACACAAAATTACGAATTACGTTACGAGACATCATGATGAAACTCATAATGCCATTTGTTGACAAGCATGGTGGTACGAAATTGTACACACACGGGTAATATTTATGCCCGCCTGTGCGCTTCGCTGTATGTGTAAAGAACATAAAATATACTTGGAAGCATAATAGTTAGTACCTAAGCAAGGAAATCTAATGGAATTAGAGAAAATTATTATGAGACGAACATAAATAAGATGATGATTATTCAATATACATGTGACTGTTGTAGTTTTGTGTTGTGTGTAGACGCATATATTTATGATGATGGGCACTCCAGGTGCCTCCACTCGACTCCAAATTATGATCACTCCACCTTTTTGCATAAACAACTTAAGGAGGAAAAGGCATCATAATCGTCATAATATTTTATTATAACATATTTCACTGCATTGAAGGGGAACATCATCCAAAATAAAATGCTGAAATTATGCACACATGGCCATAAATAAATGGGAAGAAGAAGGCAAGGCAAATTATAACTGTATATCCGCCTGTAACTACCTTCCATCACACTAATACTTTCATGTTATACACTCTTCGGTTTTGATCATGGCAGTGTCGTTTGTCTTATTTTTATTATTTACAGTTTTTACTGGGTTTTTTATCGTTATGATTGCCAAAATGCCAATATATTTGGGATCGAAATATTTGAAGAAGAAAAAATGCTTCAAGGCATATAAATTATATGCATATTATATTACCCCATTATAATGGTTCATAATTCTGAGGATAGTTTAATGTTTAAATTTTATTATTACCGTCACCACTCACCACCGTAAAACTACAAGGTATGGATACCTGATATGATTCTCATTGCACTACAATATATAAAATCCATCTCTATCAAACCTTAACCTAACCCACCATACTTACATATAAATGATAGTGATGATCATGATGCTCATAGGTATTATGATTTTAGCAAAACAAGGTATTTTAAAGATGATAGTGTAGCATTATCTGAAGCAAAACTACGTGAGTGAGTGAACTGACGACCCCCAAAAAATCTTTTCTCATCAGATCATCATCATGATCATCTATTTATTTCTGCTTGCTTGCTACTTGTTTCTCTTCTCCTCTCATTCCTGCCACTTTGATTACGCATAAAATGCCCATTAAATCAGTCTGGTGTGTGGTATGAAAGAGAGATTTTTGCCGTTTTGTTTGCTTGCATGCAAGCAGCAAGCCAGCAAAGCAAGGTCTTTGGTCCTTGGGAAAAGTTGTATGCTCACATACCAACCAGTCTACCTATTATGGTATATACAGGGGTATAGATTCATACACAAGGCAGAGAAGTGAAAGAAGAATGGTTTTTATCCCTTTAGCCAATCTATCAGGACTAAATCAAATTAGCACTAGATATGGGCGCACACACACACACAGTTTAAATGAAGAAGATAAGGAATAAAAACAAGAAGAAGGGCATCATCATCATCGTGCATGGGATTCTCCTAATTTATCTGCGTGCCATGATGATAATCCATCCATACTAAAACAGAAAACTAAAAGGTATGTTTGTATGGACATAAAATACATTCCTACTCATCATCATGATCATCATAATATCATGATAATTCTCAACTCATCGTCGTCAACAGCAGAAAAGTGTACAGAGTACTGCTATAGTGCTCCTGCCTCTGGTCGTATTGGTTTTCTTCTTTACTGCATCAAACTTACTACTTGTCGGGTGGTTCTGTTGTCCTCGCTCATTTGCCTGGCTTGCTTACTACTTTCATAATAATAATCAGTGCACTGTTGGCTAGTTTTGTATGGGATAGAGTAATGATAATTTTGCCCTGCTTGCTCCTCTTTTGCTTTTCTCACTTACTTATATTCCGGATTGATCGAACTTGCCAATTAACTCGGTCTCAGAGACTCAGAGTCATAACTCAGGGAATGTGTAATACCCAGATAATATGAAAATGTTTCTCGGGTGTTGGTGGCGGCGGAATTCTACTGTGCTGCTGGTTGGTTATTCGGCGTGTCCCTGTTTTCTCTCCTCTTCTGCATTGAAAATTATTATAAATGGAAAGGAAAGTTGAAAGTAAGCTGGTGCACAAGTTGAAGTAAACAAGCATGTAGTCGGTATGGAAGTACGTATATCCTTACATTTAGCCAGTCATGTGATATGATATGATCAAAGAGATAGATGACGACAACACGACATTACTAAAGCATTTTGGTGATATGCCTTGCATGAATATTATAGGAGAATGTAAGACCTTTCTAGTTAAACTACTTAATTCTCCGATTAGAACATGCATAATTCGACGAGAGAGATATCTGCTAAAATATCGGAGAACACAGAGTCCTAGTACTAGTTTCTCTTTCCCTTTGCCCTTGTACCACTATTATTTCCTCAAATTAATACATGCCTCTGCACTTCACTTATTTCTGGAGACGGTTTTAGTAAAAGTAGTCATATGAAGACTCTGCCACTCTTTCGCTGAATAGAAAAGGGACAACGTACATGAAAATGAGATAGAGAAGCAGTGGAGTAACAATACTGAGACAGTTTTCGGTTGGTGTGTGTATTTATGTACGCTGTGGTGACAGAGAGAGAGAGAGAGAAGCAAGAAGATATTCACACAACTTTCCAGTCACGTCACCCTCCTTCCAAAACCAAGTCCCGAAAAGCATGTCATTATAATAATGAGAATGATTATCATTGTTCATTCATTTGCTTGCTGGCTGCTGCTGCTTCACTATTACCACGACTGGCATACACGTACAACGCTTTAGCATCAACTTTGGGATTAGTTTGATGGGCTTTGCTTTCCCCTGCTCCTTTTTCTTGGCAGATGCACATGGCATGTTATGAAAAAGAAGAACAAGCCAAACGGACTGAAACTGACTATATAACATAGCTCAGCTGTCAAGACGGTTTTCAGCCGTGTACATACATTCTCATAGACACATCACATGGCTCTGCAGCAGAGAAGAATTATATGCACGTTGAAAACAAAACTGTCTACATTTCATGAATGATCTATATCACAACATATAAATTGTAGTACAGCGATAGGCGAAGAGTGCAGTGCAAGGAATTTTGACAGTGAGCGAGAGAGAAGGCATGTACGTAAATGCAAAAACTAAAAGTTATATGAAATTTCCCGTATAACTCTTTAACTTTCTATTTGAGCCCGACTTGCTTCCTTGCTTCTAAAAGAATATAATATAGTCGTACAGAGAAAAGCTTCCACTTGGCATGCATAATCATCAGTGTATTTTCATAATCGCTTCACATACACACAAAGCCTTTTTTACACGGTATTCTATGGATGGATGGAATGACATGTTCCATTTCTTCATTATGCATAATGTGTAAACTCGTGTGTTTAGCATATCGGTTACTACTTTTAGGAAAATGCTTTTACTTCATCTTGAAATTCCATAAAACAGTGTGTGCAAAGCAATTTATTCTGGCCTTTGTTCGCATTCCAAAATGCTACTATGCAGTATTTATAAAGCTTTGCACTTCAAAGTTTGCCTTTGTCGTGTGTGATGTTCTCCGCCATCCGACCCACAATCCACTCTCTCAACCTCTATCACATCACTATATATACCATTTTCTAGTTTAGCGTTTCGAAAGCTAAACTTGAGCAACAATTTATAAGAACTGCCGCCGACTACCCGGCAAATACATTCTCGAGCATAGTCAAAGAGTAAAAGCATCACCCTGAATCTGTATTAACAAGGTGAAACCAAAGCAAACCACTAAACAGCACAAAATAAAATACTTTGTTATAAGCATATATTATGTTTCTAATGAATCATTTTCATGGATTACAAAATAGTACTTCATTAATAACAGCGTATTTCTCCCTGGAATAGAAGCAGAGGGGGGTATAACGTATAAACCTATTTCAGTTGAATTTTAGTCTCTTTTCATTGTAATTTTACTGACATCATTGGAAAGAGAAAAGATAAAGTAATTTCATTATTATTATTATTATGAAATAAAATATTATGATATTATCGCCAGATCAGAAGAAAATAAGGCATGACATTGGTATGTTGTTTGATGAATAAATATGATAAGCAGGAGGGCAGGGAAGGAGAACTATTCCATGAATTCTTCATGAGAAACAGGGAATTCGTAAATGAGCATAGCATATAAATGTTGTTTCGAACAACAGATACCATAATATATATTATCGGCACTTCATGGAAATCTCTTTCTACCACTGTAAATACTTCTCTGGAAGCCAATTTCAATTTTGAACGGGTCATTTTCAGGTAAGCTGATATGTCGAAAAGGGTTTTAATGTGAAAATATGCGGGAAACTATTCCTGAAATGAGATCACAAGGAAAATCAAAGAGATGGTTTGGCATTTTCACGATTCGCAAAATAATGTAAATTGGGATCGTAACCAAAAGAGTTTATAACTTGACTGATCGTGTGTAGAGGAAAGATACAAGTCGAATAAATTCTTGGAATAATTTATAAGTAATGAGAATGATAATTATTTTACACGCCCTTATTTCAGGTAGGTAGACAGTCGTAGACAAAGCTAGAAAACGAGAGCAAAACTTGAATTGTTGACTACATCAGAGAAGAACTAAAAGTTATGTGGGTAAGCACAGAGTATCATCAATCGAGCAAAATTCAGGGGCAACTCATCTTTTCTATTGCCCGTCATCATTCATCACTTGAATTGATCAGCATCATATCATCATCATAATAATATTATGTAAGTAGGTTTACTGGTATGCACATAGGTACATAGATAGTATGCACACATATATGGATGGTGTTTAGTTGTGCATAGTTTATAGCTTGAGCTGTAGAATTATATTATGCGTATGCAATTATGATAATAATACCCTGTTGGAACAAGAACTGATTACGTGATGACGACGCTTGTCGGGTTTAGATGCATTTTTGTGAGCGGATGGAATGATTTTGGTTTATGATATGTAGAACACGTAGTTTAAAATGATCGAATGGTCATATTATAAATTATGATGAATCCTTACCTTGATAATATATTCATACATAACCTTTGACCAATTTATGTATTTTTACTATTTTCCTATAGACCTCACATATTAAAGAGAATATTGAGCATAGCGGACATTCAGATATTTATGACCACTCTTATGCGAAGTTCTGTTATTTCCACTAATTTTCATAACATTACCAAAAGCGTTTTCTCAGATGTAGCAAAATAATATACCAATTTTGGATTTGGAAAACAATAACTAAACTGTAATTTAATGCGCAGTTTGTCATTTCCAAATTGACATTCCAAAGATAGATAATAAGGTGGGCTATTGTCATTGTTAATGGCAAGATTGTATGCAATAGGAAAGGAGATAAACTATAATATTAACAAAATGCCATATTATATGATAATACAATCACAATGTATAATCCACTATTAGTAAATCACAATAATTTATAATGTTACGTTCCAAGCAAATGATTTAGATGACCATCGATTTCTAGTAAAAAACAAATTATATTTGACATAAAAATAATTTCCTAACCTTGTCCTGGGATAATTTTGCTTAATATCATATTAACCTGGTCATAGTCATAATATATCTGTATTTCTCATCTGGAAGCAATGTCAAATTGTAGATTATAATTTGCCAGCTTTTGATAAAAAAATGATACAGCGCGACTGACTGATCCAACTGTCCTTTTAGACTACACATAAAACTCTTTGTAAATGTTTTGAACGACAAAAATTACAAGCTACCGTACAACATTCAAACTTGGAACTGGGCTGGTCATTTACATTTTTCTTTAGATTTCATGGACGACTGTGGCAAAAATATTTAGTTTCCCATTTCCCATAAATATTATATACATACAACCTAAATTGACTTTTTGCGACTATAGAGGACCATTCAACATTCCATAATATGAAATGTACAAGAAACGGAAAGATTTATTAGATCGGTAGAATTCCTGTGGTTTATGCTTACACACACATTGCTTCGGATTTTTGTTATCTGGACATATCTTAATACCTACTTCACTATGCATACTTATCATGCCAAACTATTTTTGAAAAAATGTAGATATGCCCGTTTTGTTCATACTTTGATGCATTTTATGTGTATATTAAAAATCCCGGATGCAACATGAAAAATATAACTTACCATACATCATTTTTATCATATTTTATATTAATGCACCTACCTAGACCAACCGGCTACGCCATAAATATAAAAAAAGATTGGAGAGATTGGCATTGCGACTGTTTATCACATAATACATCATTTCACCTTCAGCTATAATTTGCTATTTAACTACTGCACAATTAATGATGATAATAATATTGTATTGAGCTCCATATAATTTTCAATGGTGACTTAAACCAGTTGGAGCGTATAGAGTAGTAGAAAAAGTACTACGAGGGAGGCTCAGCTTCTCCTCCTTTTACTGCTTCAACGACGATGACGAACGCAATAACAAACGTTGCATCTTCCACCAGAACCACAACCGCTTTGTGCAGAAAAAAATGAGCAGCCAACCTTCCCTCGCACCTCATAACATTTAAAAAGAGCGAATATATTTAATAACAATTCTGTCTGTCAGTATATTTCCCAGTCGTATACCTATACTAACTAAAGCCCTAACCAAACTCTGCACTTAAGAGAGTCGGTCTTCCTTTATAGATAGGTATAATGTATATAAAATTTAAAGTAACTTGTTTACTTATACAACATAACCCGTCATAATAATAATATTGCTGCTTCTCATATTATTAAATATTTTTTTGCGCTGTTTCCTGTTCTGTTGCTGATTCTGTGCTGATATTGGATTAATTTCAATTGAAAATTAACTAGGTATACAGAGAGTTTAGCAGCAGCACTTTTCTTAAGCTCCTCCACACGTGAATGAGATCGAGGAAAAAATAGAGAAAAAGAAGGTGCAACAATAATAATTAATTAGATATTAAAATGCGATTTAAATTAATTTTTCCCCACACAACACCAAAGCGAGTTGGTAATACCGGGAAATTGATGGATGAAAATTAGCGTGTAATTAAGGGCTTCTTTGCTGGATCTCTAGCCATAACCAGTCATCATCATCACAAATACCATTAATTATTACTGAGATAAAAATCCATGTGAATACAAGAATACGGAGCTCTAATAAAGTAAAGAATTGTTAAGGAAAAATAATATATCTAGATTCTACACTACTGTGTGTATGCATTAGTACACGTACCGCACGTTTATGCGATTGTATATAAACTTCAACTTTAACTACTTTTGCCATTTGTTTATTGTTATACAAATACAAATGAAAGGGAAGACGTAGAGCATCACATGAAGAATAAGAAAAGAAATAAGAGAAGAAGTGGGAGGGGACGGATAGATAGTATGAATGAAAAGTAAGCCGGTATTTATCCTGAACTTTATATGTAGGCATTATACTGCAGAGATACCACTACTTGTTGGATATGAAGACAAACCAAAAATATCTATTTGTATCACCGACATTGGTTTTCGTTTGGTGCTGGTGTTATCATTATTATTGCAGCGTAACAACAACAAAAGGGATAAAATGAGAAAAAATTATAATCAAACGAAAATTACGAGCGTACTTGCTAAAACTCGAAATGTATAATTTTTTCCTGAAATGTGCCACACACGTCTAATTTATATTTTTATATTTTATCTATTTTTGTGTTTGAAAAAACAGACAAAGGTACACACAGGAAGTGAATGCAGAACAAAATGTGTTATTAGTAGATCGGTTATTATATTAGCATTTAATAAGCCGCGAGAAGAAGGAGGAATCGTAGAGTTAAAGATATATAGCAAATTTTCATGTGAAACAATAAATTAAAGCGAGAAGAAAAATATAATAGCGAACAAGAATAAATAAATAATTATAATGTGATACGTTATAAGTTTTTATTGCAAACAAGGAGGCTAAGAAGTGAGAATGGCAAAATAATGGCGATCATTTTAAAAATAATTATTATAAATACAAATATTACTTTTCATTAGAAATGTTTATCTACCTGTTGGTATTAGCACATCCAAACAAACCACAATGGCATATCAGAAATATCATGGCTTAAAATAAATGAGAGACTGTTTATGTTGAAAAGTGATGCGCTCCACAAAAATTCACATTTATTTATCCTCCTTTAAAGGCAGCACTAATAATTATAATGATGCGTTAGAGAAATAAATATGACCAATTATAAAAAATACCAACGTACAATGTACATAAGTATATGCATAAATGTGTGTACTTGTTTTTTTCTTACACAATCCTTTAAGACTCGTTTAATGATAATTGATGTAATTGTTGAGTAGGAGCATCAGTCATTTTCTCTCTCACACACACATACAGTCAGCACATCTTTTTCAACGTGGGTATAATCCTGCATTAATTACAATAATTGCTGTTCTCCTCTTGCTTATTTTTTTCCTTGTAAGTTCTTCAACAATTCAAAAAGACCAATCCAATGTAAACCAAACCAATCAATGAAATAAAAACTCGTACTTATCTATACACCAACAACGTCGTAAATTTATAAAATTGTTTAGAAAAAAGTAAAGTTTAAGCGGTAAGTAGTGCGCACTAGTTATCATTATGATGATTTTAAGATGATGATTGTTGTGTGGTATTTAGTTGGCATTTATGCATATTTTAGCCTCGTTATCTACCACGTAAAACATTTATCTTTTACCTCGCGCTAGTAAGAGAGAGATAATAGGCTTGAAAGTATATACTTTTGACTGATATTGCCTACATAAATAAGCTTGTAATTATGAGTATTATCGGAATTTTACTTATAAATAAATTAATAATAGGCAGGTGAATTTAAACTTTATATAAATAATAGGAATAAAAAGTATTGAAGAACCAATCAAGAGGATACATCCGGATTTACTACCACACACACGGGAGCGTACATATTTGTTATCGCTTAAACCTGTGTGTGGTATACAGATTGGCTTTTTATACTTTAAAACCATGCATTATGGTTTTTGCGTTGGCTCTCGCTCGTCATTTATTGCTGCGAAAAACTAATAAAATATCACTAAAAGGCAGTATAGATTACAAATGCAAGCATCATTATTATCATCAAGGAACACACATCTTTCTTCTACCTGCCAATAATAGTTCAATGACGAAGCCAAGAAAAGAATGAAAAAAGAGAAGTTGGATCATAACTTAAGTGGATAACAGGGGATTTTAATGAGCAGTAAAACATTTCGAGATGATAAGTTATTATTACTGTGACTGGTTTATGTTAATTTGAGAATGGAGTATAAGTCAAAAGCAGGAAAGAACTCCATTCAGAAGTGGATGCTCTTTAGAAATAAAACTTTTGTCAAGTTGTCTCTTATTATACTTTATTATTGCACACTCATTGTTACTGAGTTATTGCTGACCCATTGACAATTGTTGTTGGTAATTGTCCAGCAAAATGAATTTAGAATTGAATCTGAACTTGAAGGATTATTTCCCATCCGATAACAAAGGTCGTTCTACTAATGTTGAATCCCATCACAAAATATTTCCTCATTTTAACCAAATCATACTACACTTTCTAGTTCTATAAATAAGTATAAATTTTCATATCATTATCTTTTTTATACATTGGAAATCTAGAATGCAAATCTGTATTATTTTCATTTCATCGCCAGAAAACTGGAAACATTGAACTTGGCATGAGACATGACGAATTACGTAGTTTGAGTATATGACCTTATTATATGTCTATACCCTGATAACAATTTTTATGATGATGATGAACGGAAGAAAATTACCTGAATTATCGTCTTTTACTAGCGGAACTCAACTGGCATAAAACCATATTATTTATCATTGGGGATAGTTCACGTGTAAGTAGATGTATTTCAGCTACGTAGGTATATACTACGTGAGCGAACATAAATGACTGCGCATAGATTGTTGTTGTTTTATTATTCTGTAAGTACCCAAATCGTAATATTATAATGATATGATACACACAGAGATACCTATTTTTCCCTCTCTGCCTTTTTTCCATCAACGTCAGTAATGGAAATAAATGGCATTTGAAATTGGATTGGATGTTGGACATTGTAATGAAAATTGTTTATCCATTGTCAGCCAGCATGATGATGGACGAGAATATATAGCGCTTGAAAAGATATGCTATTATGATAATCATATGGATTGCTGGTAATTCAATGTTGATTTCGAATGAATAATATATTTAATGCTGAATTCATGCAGATAATATTATGAATTATAAACATTATTGTCATATATTATAAGTAGGTATTTCATAAAAAACACGTAGGAAATATAAATATTCTTATGGTAAATTGTAAATCATGGAGAGACACGAAATAACTATAAAGCGTACGTATTTCTACTGGATGAGCATGATGATGACGCATGCTTATGGATAAAACGGTTACTTTATATTTTGGATAGGCATATAACCAATTTGATAAAAAATCGAGTTTTTTTTGTTTTTCAGATGGACTTGTTCCAAATCCGGTGCTCATCATCTCATACTTCAGATCAGACCTTAATAAGGTACATAATGTGCATGCATATAATATACCAAGGCATTCTAATTGGAAAAAAGGAAAAGTACTTCAATCATGTGTGTATTTACTCACAAGTCTACCCCTTCTCCTTTCTTGACTTGCTCAAGTTAAGTTGGTCCAAATGTAAAAGAAAAAAGTAGGTTCGTTCAAAAGAAGAAGTGATGGGATGTGATGAGGATCCTCCTTGTAATAATAACATTCACCACATTATTACCTTTCCCCGTAATCTTATTGGATTATTGGACCCATCAGCATCATCATATCATCATCATTCCCAATAAAGCAACACAATAATTGTATCGTGGTAGTCAGCACAGTGAGTATATTATAATATATTTTTATGAGGGAAGAGAGAGAGAGAGAGACTGACTTGAATTGAATTGGCTGGCACATTATACTTACCATTTCAGTTTAATCAGTTTATTGTCCGAATACGCTTCTTGTGAAAAAAGAGAGCAATCTATTTTCTCTCTGATGATCAAATGGAAAGAAATGGTCCCAGTGCTGCACCCTAATTATCATCTCAATATAATGCTAAGAAGAATAAAAAATCCGAATAAGATGCCAAAATGCCAATATAATAATCTTTATACTCGGGCATTTTTATTATCCATTTGCACCATAATAGGCTCACTATACCACTACTCCACTCACCAGTCAGTCATGATAATAATGATGAGATTATTCATGCTTGAGTGAGTACATATTATATACGTATACAAGCATAAGTACCTCAATATCGGCAACAGGGTGATCAAACAGAAAGCAAATTGTTTTTCTCTCCATCTCGCTTTATTGCAAGTCTTGGTTGTATTTTATTTTCTGAGTCGTCTTCTTACATAATAATAAATAAGATGCAGAAGAGCAGAAAAAACAGATGAAGTGAATGAGACAGTTTATTTGTATTGATATTACATCATTAAACATTACGTACAAGAATTAGATTAAGATCGATGGCCCATTTCATCGGTAGGAATTAACTTTTAACTTGTTTCTGCTTGCGTGAGGCTTTTTTTGTTTCCCTTTCGCTACTCACAACTCTTCACCACGCTACCAGCTTATTATCATTTTTTCATGGAGTGTATCCACCGAAAAGGGAAAATGATAATGAAGCTTATAAAGTGGTAGTATCGAAAACGGTTACCCCAAAATCCTATGCTGCTTTAATACTTCATGTAACTTATGCAGGCATGTACGTACAATCAATAATATTCTGAAAGACATTCATCTTTTTAAACTCATTTCATTTAAATTCAATGGTTTCACCCAAGTTACACCTGTGTGCTCTGACAAGGGCACACAGAGAAAGAAAATGATTTTCTTCACAAGAAGAATAATAAATATCACTTGTTGTACTTCTTGTAATGCTGCTGACGTTTTGCCACTGCTGCTCGATCTATATTTTTACAGGTTTTCATTAAGAGGCATAAAATGCCACCTTATTATTACCGATACACATGTACGTACCTGTACAAAAAATAAATGAGAAGTTAAGACTACCATGTCATGCATCTCATCATCCTCATGAATTTCATTAGAACTTCACACACACAAACACCAGCTCCAATTTATTCACCAAATTGGAATGCAGAATGGCATAAGAGACTGGTACAGTAATAATAAAAACTCTACAGGTCAACTAGTTTTTAGCATTCCTTTATAACATTCTTATATGCATGTACATACACACGCTGTATTACAAAACCATCTAGATTCGTATGGTGATGGTAAGTAGTTATCCGTCGTAATTATAATCATCATAATATCATCCATGAAGTCATCGCCACCTCAAACTGAAAGAAAAGGCGAAAACCACACGGCCTAATCAAAATGTAACCTAAAAAGTTGAGCCTGAGCCATCCTATCTTCCTCCTCTTTTCTTTGAGCCAGATTATCTTAAGTTCGGCTTTTTCCTTTCGATATTTAGCTGAGGTCGTATAGTCCGCAATGCTCTTTATTTTCACTACTGGGTTGTATAAAAGGTAATTATCATAAATTTAATTACATATTTTGATTAGTTGTGTTAGCTAAAAACGCAACTGGTGATGATGATATGATGATGGTAAAATGCTAATAAGAAGGGATCTCAGCCAAGATTTTTGCTTCATTGCATTGCATGTCGTTGAGATAGAAGTAGAGCCGCGCAGTAAATGAGTTTAGAAGATGTAAAAAAAACTAACCTATACTTAAACTAAAGGAAGGTAGCGGCTACTGTATGCACAGCACACTAGAGAGACTGCTTATTTAGTATGCTCAAAGTGTATCGAAAAACAATAATAATCATCATCATAAGAATAAGAATAATACAATAATAATTATAATATCGCCTTTATCGCGATTACTAGTAGAGCAGCTTTATAGATATTTGTTTGATTGTTGTGTACCACACAAAAACATCATCATCACCATCACCAAAGAAGAAGTCTAAACAATTCTTTCGACTTGTTTCTTGTTCCTCCCATTTTGCTGTAATGCTGCATTATCATTTTTATGTGTAATATTATTATGCATTATGTATGTATATCAGTGTTATTGCCCGTGATAGTTAAGGTATTGGTGCTGCTTATTATTATTATCGATTCGCAGATGTTGGTAATTATAATAGGGCAACAACTTACGACTTGGTCGTTTTCTTGGTCTTTATTTTCAAAAAATACCTGATTTTTTAAAGGCTTTAGCGTGTGAGTGACTTTCTGATTGGTAAAAATCAGAGCATTTTATTGGGATAATAATAAAAAGCTGTTGACCATCGGAATCGAAATATGTAAAAGAAATCCATGAATAACTTATAGGTACACACGTCACCACAACTCTCAAAATGCCGACTGCAGAAACTGTACATAATATATATTTGTACTCAAAGTAAGTTGTACTAAGAAATTAAAATGATATTCGGAGAACAACTTATTTAATAGCATGGTAAATAGTAATGTTGCATTTATTATTGCCTTTTGCCTATTAGTATGAAGAGAAAAAGAAATTGAGGAAAATTTTAATGAAGGGCCGGCAAATGGACAGTTTCGTAAGAGAGAGAGGTCCAAGTCAGTTCAAATTCAATCCACTTCGCTAACAATAAACCAGATAATTATAATCGAAATAAATTTTTTATTGTCTACTTTTAGTCCTGTCATACAGCATTACAACATGCCATTTATTTCTCGAAACGAACATTTCTATAAAAATATCATGAATAATAATATAAAATGCATTATTAAAATAAAATGTACCTCAGCAAATGCAGGAGGAGAGGAGCAAACTGATTATAAAAATACATTGAAGCAAGCAGCAAGGCATTTTTTTGATGAGTGTTCAAATGTACGCCTAAATATAATATGCATGCATCAAAGCAGTATTAAATGCTCTTGCTGGATCGGTGATTCCCGACAGGGTAGAGAACTACTTCTCTGCAACAGCAGAAGCAATCATTTATGACGATACTACGATACGATTATTTTCACACACAAACGGACAACGAGAAAGAGGAACAAAGGTAAAAGCTGCTGATGATAATAATGAAGAAAATAGCAATGAGAAGTGATGTAATGGAGCATCACTCACAACAGCAGCTGTATAATGCATTATTATGATGATGTTCAAGACTCCGACTGTCGACGACTCATTTACAGCGCCCGAGAGTACTGCTTTTAGTGGGTAATTAGATGATAGGCGAGGCATTTATGATGAGGCATTATGCATCAAGGATGAAAATGATATGAGAGAAAGACAATAAGAGAAGTTGATGGTGGAGATGGATGGCTACATTTTATACGTATCCTTCCCTCCTAAAAGTAAGAAGTGCTTTTGTACAATTTTTATGTCAAGTTAATATGATATCTAGCTGGGCAGGTAGGAAGAGCAGCAGCAAGCAGGCAGGCAGCCATGAAGACACTTAACTTTCCCAGCCAAGTCGTTTCTTCACTGCGCTTCCCAAAAAGTTAATGAATCAACACAGCTATATAGTGTTACCCAATCCATTCAACTTTTTATATTTTACTACCTTTACTACAATTGCTGTTATCTATATACAGGGAGAGAGGAAGAGAGACATAGGCTGCCAGGCACTTTCTTATACTCCATGCAAACTCTTTAAAAAGACTTGAAATACTATTACTTTTGCCATTATTACTTGCTTGAAACATTATTATTATTACCGGTGATGGTGGTGGACAGCCATCAACCATCACTCTTTCGCTAATAGAGTTTCATGCTGCTTGTATAAAGGCATATAATAATTTTTGTTGTCTGATGATATCACCTAATATAACTTTGTATTATTATGGTTATTCCACTGCTCATCGTCGTCTCACTCATCATCATAGGTAATAATATTAATGTGGTTTTATACTCTTTAGTAGCTCGTCCCATAATATTATTATTACGTAGGTATTACTCATTTTCTAAAACTACCTTTATAATTCTATGCATAAGGAAATAAAATGGAAAGACGTCCATTTTTAGGTCTTATATTATGATGATGAATTTCTCACTTCTTTGCATTATTTGTAGGTTAAGTTTTTGCCGTGTGGAGGTGGTCGCTCGACATTTCACTTGACTCATCAACAAGCCATCATCTTGTTCTTTGTTTCAGAAATTAAATGCACAGGGTATTACAAACGAGTATTATGATTATTATTAGTCTTTTCTGGTTGGCCCGAAAAATATTAAACTTTCTCGGTCTGAAAGCATCCCCATTATTCCCTCGCTTCTTCCCGTTGGCGTGGCTTAATCAGAAGTATAATGGCGATGATGATTCTCATATAACGCAGCATGTACCTCTGTGCATAATAATAGGCACGTAAAATAAAATGATTTTCTCCTTGTTTCTCTCTCTCTCGTCTTCTTTTCTCATCACACAATCCGCAACTCACTCTATCCATGCATTTGTCTTCTTAATTCATTATGACTATATATTAACGTTGAAAAGTTACACAATAGTTTTGTTATGCTTCTCATCTCTCTCTCTCTCTCTTAGCAGAAGTACTAGTGCAGATTTTCCTGGTGATGATAATTGCAATGTTCTGAAATGATAATCCATTCTGTACAGTAATCTCCCGCTCCCTCTTGATCTTATTATTATTACCATTATGCATATTATATGCTGTTAAAATTTTAAGTGCTCACAATTTATATCACTCATTATAATTGCCAGCCTGTTTTAGTGGAGAGGAGGACATAAAGATACCTAAGATACGTGTAAGTATATGCATATAAAATATATATTACCAGAAAGTTAGATGCCCGTTTCCGATAATAAATAAGTATATAATGCACATATAACACGTAAGTACATACACGCAGGCTGGCAGACAGATATAAATTGTTTATAGTTTATTATTATGGGTGTAGTTAGAGGAGGTAAGGTAATGTTATTTGGAGTTGTGTATGGTGGAGTGGTACAAGTTCCAGATTACGATGAATGCACTAAAGAAAGAACAACGTTATTAAAATTGTTTTCTTTCATTAGAATTATTCATTTACTCACCCGCATTTATGACCCTATAAGAGTGCTTGTCTGTTTCATGTTGATTGTCCCGATGTAAGTTTTATGGGATATAAAAAGGACCTTTTTATATCGTTAAAAAATCTTGTTGGAAATGTTGCTCGCGATGGTACACAAGTGGTGAGGTGCATTATAAGAGCACATATATTACTACTCTTGTGCCCAGTCAGTATTCTCATTGCTCATTTTCTCTTTTCAGCAGCAGCAGTAGACGCACGCATTATTATCATTATTTGGTTTTCATGGCCAATACACTTGTCTTCTTTTTTCTTCCTTTACATTTTTGCTCATTTCGTTAACTTGTCTATGTACACACATAATAATGTTTATTTCTGGTATGTAACTTTTTTATAATATTATTATATTATTGTTATGACGGAATGTAGTATACAGGATGAGATATACGACGGATGAACGACGGTGAAGATGATAATGAAGGATATCTTAAGTTGGAAATGTGGTATTATAATAAAGTTTTTTCTTTCGTTGATTCATGATACTGCTTTTTAAGTAGTATCGTCATCATTATGAACATGATCATCATCATTGCTGATCACAAAGTGCATAAAGATCCACCACCAGTGGAAAAAAAATATATTTTAGTGAACAGAAAGATGGAAAAAGAGAGAAAGAGAGTGAATAAAGAATGATTGGAACTTGGCCAGAATGATCATGATAAGCACCTTCATTTCCCTCTTGTGCAATAGAGCCCATTAAATCCTTTGTAGGAATCTCTGTTTTCAGTTATTATAATTACCTCTGAAATAAGATAACTGACAAGTAGCAGTGTTTTAGTTAAGTATAAAAGACGCATAGTGCGGTGCGGTATATATACCTATTTTCTATCCAATTTACGTAGTCACACAGCTGTTTGGGCACTGCGACGCCTGCTAGCTAGTCCTCATGGTTGAACCTGTGTGTGCGTATGTGCTACGTGTAAGTTGCCCAAGAGCCTGTGCCTATGTAAATTGGATGCATAATATCTATCAGCAG